>PVIA01004243.1:0-143843 GCA_004024845.1 Tonatia bakeri
TAAATGAATGTTCAAGTACAGTTTTCACCCCCTTACTCCCATTCAAGTCCTCCCATCCCCCCACCTCCCACTCAATCAAGCCCTCCCACCCCCCTTCCCTACCTCCCTCCCATTACCACCCTCCCCCTATCTTTTATCCATGTGTCCTTTAACTTTAATCCTATAAACCCCTCCTCCTCTCCCCCCCGAAATCCCTCTTTGAAGAGTAGAATTTCTTAGGTGACTTTGTAGGAAAATAAAGTGCATATATGTGTATGATAACAGTAATTGAAGATACCAATATTTTCCCTGGCAGAGATATTAAGACTGTGGGTCTATAACCAGACTCTTGGGTAGAGTCCCCACTCTGACACCTAATGGTTAATGACTTTGCAGGTGCAAGAAGATACTTAACATCTGTGTGCTTCAGCATCTTCATTTGTGAAACTGGAATAATATCCTTATGCAAAGTCAGAGACTTTTTCAGTTTTTCGCTGTTGTGTCTTCGCACCTAGAACAGTACCTGGCACACAATAAGGACTGAACAAATTCTTGCTGCATGAATGAACTACTGTTAACAATATACCCTTTTAGAGATTTTAAAAAGATGAAGGCAGCTTTTAAGTGATAGTGCCAGGATCTAGACCTTAGCGGCATGGCTGTAGAGCCTGTGCTCCAGACCTTTACTACATGTCTTGAGGCGGAGGGGCAGTTTTCTTTCACCACTCTATGCATATTACAGTGGCTGGTTAGAATAGCTATGGGACCAATGGTAAGAAAATCCTGAGATGAGAACCCAGGATGTTAGGTTAACTGTCTGGTATAAATCTTCCTTTTTAAGGCAGGTATTAAACTCATATATTTCTTATCATCAAACACAATAATCAAAACAAAAATAAAATAAGATTAGGCTTCATAATATTTTAGAAAATAACCCCCCTATAATTAAGAAAAATCTAGAATAATTTTAGTCTCATCAGTGATACAAAGTTTTATATTAATAAAAATACCAATTATTTCATGATATTTTAATCAGTTTGAATTAAAAGATTAACCTAAATATATTCATAGACTTCAAACTTTATAAATAAGAAGCACATAGAGTTCTTTTATTTAGTGATTGAATCATAGGGAAGCAAATTATTAGAAATTGGCTAGGAGTAAATAATGGCTAGCCAATTAGCATATCTAATTTATGCATCACACTTCATTTCTGAACAACCATGACAGAAAGGAACATTATGGAATTCATAGCAATTACAGGCAGCACTTTATGCTGAAGAAAATACAGCAAATGGCTAAAGGCATCAAGATATATTTAACTCTCCTATAAAGAATTTACATGGTTTATATTATTTATCATATAAAATAAAATTTAGTATCTATAATATATCAAATCCCACTTTTGTCAATCACTTTTTTATTAATATCCATAAGACAGATAGGGAGGGCAGAAGATTAGCAGGGATAGAGGTACATATATAGAAAATGGAAGTATTATTCCCACTTCTTTAAAGAAAAAAAATCTATACTCTGATCTTAATCTTTCAAGCTTTGCACAAACCTAAAGCTGAAAGCCACTTTGATCTTGCTTAGAAGAAAAATGTTATTGGCAAATGGCAGGCAAGATTAAATGCACCTTTATAATACCATGTTAAATGTGTAATTATTTTTCATATCAACAAAAATTAATTATCATGAATATAGACTGATTATTGAATTTTGGAGCTGTCCATCCTTGTTAGAAGAAATTGTGTTTTAGACCCAGTTAACTTAGATGGGGATATTTTCTTCATGTTTTCATCATTACTATTATCACCTTGATTTTTGTTTCATTTTCTTTTAACATTAATTATCTTATCAAGAGCCTATGAAATATTTCTTTGGGATTCATATGTCTCTACTGAGTGAGAAAGTTGAGTTTAGCCTTACATTTACCTTTAAGGAAAAATATTCAATACATCTGGTGTGTTCTTAAAATTTGATAAAGTATAGTGTTTATAACTCATAATAGTTGTTAACTATAATCTCTTTTACATGTTACTTTATTTTCTGCGAAAATAAAAGTTGTCATCAATTTGTAAATACTTAAATACAGGGACAGCCCTAGGAAAAATGCTCAACTGTGTCAAGTCTATCAGCAGTGCCCCTGCCTGTCTGTCATGGTGCCAGCGCAAACGTCAGCGCCCAAAGCCCTCAGTCTTCACACGTCCCCATGATCGACAGCTACTTCCAGGAAGGCAAGTAGTGTTAGTTCTTTACATCATACTGGGAATGTTAGCCACAGTGTTAACTCCTCCAATGGTATTTTCACTTTTCTGGTTTCCTCTTTTCCTGATGCTTTAAAGGCATTTCAGTGAGCAGATCAATAATGTGCTAAAAGGGGTGAGGATGCTTTGGACACTTCCAAAATTATTCCATTACTTGTAATTACTACACTGCTGACATTGAAGGGTAGCTCTCCTTTAAGCGAAACTTAAATCTCACAACTGTGACTATAGATTACAAAATAAGTAAGCTAAAGAAAAATAGAAGGGGCCTGAATAAAGGACTTTAAATATACCCTCACATTCTACCTTTGCCAGGGACTCTATACATGCTAGAAATATTTCTTTGTACTCATTACTTAATTATTACATGAAAACTTTATTGATTATCAGATTTTATCTATGTATAGTAATCTATGATTACTATATCATATAATTTATTATAACATATTATACTATACTGCTAAAATATTCAGTAATAGCAGTTGTAATTTACTATTATATTAAAATCACATCTAATAGTTTGCACTGTAGTTAAATAAGAAAAATAGTAATAAGTATTTTTATCTTTCCTAAGCATCAAAATATTTCCCATCCTGGCTGATGTGACTCATTGGATTGAGTGCCATCCTGTGAACTGAAAGGTTACTGGATGATTCCCAGTCAGAGCACATGCCTGATTTGTGGGCTAGGTCCCCAAGTTGGGGTACACGAAAGGCAACTGATTGATGTTTCTTTCCCTCTCTCTCTCCCTCCACACTCCTCTCTCTAAAAATAAATAAATAAAATATTTAAAAAATATTTCCTTATGTGCACATTTCAAAATATGAGAATAAATTTCTTCAAATTATCATGTCAGTAGAGCAAAAAATGGATTACAAGAATATGTTTTGCTAATTTTTCATTGCAAGACACATCAATCTTTGTCCTCACCACCTTTCAATGGAAAAATATCTGGAGTCTTACACCATTTGAATTTCTCCAGGAAAGAGATACCATTCCAACCATTTTCCAAATGATTTCCAACATACCTGGGCTCATGATAGTTGAGATATGAATAGTGCTCCAAGAGTTTCCAAGTTATCCCATTATTGTAAGAATAATGCAATAAAACTCCTTCTCCAGGCTGATCAGGGGCTCTGCATGTGCTCAGGACCGACTTGCTTCCCAGCCTCAGGGTGAACTGGAGAAACCTAGACATGAATTGCCTATAATTAGTGTGTGCATAAACATTTTAAATTATAATGTTCATTTTGGTTTTTAAAGAAATTAAAACAAGTTTAAGTGAACTGCCCAAAAGTTGTAGATTTCCACCCATCCTCTTTTATAAGATGTAAATATTTTCACTGTGAGATATATGAATATGTGTAGAAGATGAGGTCAATGCACCTGTTTAACATACAGATACATCCACACAAATATAACTGTATACACATATTTGTATACTATGACTTATGTATGTACACTTAAAATGCCAATCATTCCTTTACTGCATTATTTATTAGGTGCTGGGGGAAGGGAAGATGTAGTGTAAATCTAATCAGCCTCTCCAAGCTGTCAAATAAATAAAACTACATAAATAATTAACTAGCCCTTGGCTTGAGAACACAGTTTTGATGCTAACATTTCATATTTTTAAAACTCTAGTCAGTCATTAGTATCTTAAAGTCATCAGTGAGCTTTTTAATTTATTAAAAATTAGGACACATCAACACTATATAAACTATAAGCTCCTTGTCATCCTGGTTAGAAATGGGAATATGTATATATCATTAAAAAAAAGAAAATTAATAGACCTAAATTCAATCATTATTATCTGGTTTCAGTATATATTCCACCCTGCCTTCACTCACCTGGATTGTGAGCTGTCAAGGAAAGATGTAATTAGCTGACGCCTCCCATCTTTGTTGAAAACCAGGGCCTTACCACTGGCCAACACACCACAGCCAAAGCTGACTTCAGCACCACGGATAGAGTAAAAGTTATGGTAAGAGGAGAGCCTGGAACTGCCAAAGCTTTCAGAAATAAACATTGGGAATGTCTGGGATGCCATCTCACAAGCTGGGCCAGAAAATCCAGGGTCACACCTGAAAGACATCCCATGAAATTAAATCTTAAACTGTTAGTCCTTTCAGAGTTTCCTGAATCTACTCTGGGAGGAGGAAGTCCAGAGGTTGGGATCTGACTGAATGGTAAGCAAGACTCATTAATCTTTAGAGAATTCTGAATCTGAAAACTTGGTAAGGGAGAATTGATTGTGAATATTCCAGAAGAATACAATCTTTGCATAGGTCTGCTGCAAAACGCTTATGATTAAAACAATAATTCGGCACTCACCTTCAACCAATACCAGCTATTTATCTGCAAATAGATCTATGTTCATGTACATTTCCAACTTAAAATCATTGTAAAAGGTATATAATTTTATTCATAACTATGTTCATTAAGTTTGTAAAAAAAACAACATAAACTGCTTCTATAAGATAACTAGAATGAATTTCCTTTGAGAACTGTAAAAATACAAGTTAGATTTGTGATTGGAGCTATTTGAAATATTTGAAAAAGATTGGGAAATAAATTTATTCTTAACTATTGCAAACTTAGATTGGCATTTTAAAGGAAATGCTTATGCCCTTGGCTTAGATAGATGTCCTTAGCAGAACTGTGTTGCCTTTCAGTAGAATCCAAAATTAGTAGTGCTCAAGAAAAATTAAAAAAAAAAAAGACCCACATAACAACCTGCCTGCTGCCATGTAAGAACAAACTGTATTCATGTTAGCTGACTAGAACATATATAGGACTCCTTGAGTCTTCTGCCAGTCAAAAAACTCATCACAGAAAACTCAATAATTGAATGATCAGATGCTCCTTATATTTAAAGAAGTTTATTCATCAAGAGTTAGTTTCAAATACCTTAATTTTATTGTATTATTTCTTTCTCCCTATATTTACTCTCTTGCCCTTACAAAATTAAATTAAATTGACATCTTTTGGGGTGCATGGGGGTTCTCATCAAAACATTCAAAACTTCCTAGAGCCTGAAACAAGCCTTTCATCATAATACCATAATATCATAATACCATAATTCAAGAGGCCATTCTTTATCAGTAGTGCTGAAACTGGGATCTATGCTGGCGTCAGAGAAGGTTTAAGGAATGTGTGAATGTACTGAAATAAAATGCCAATTGTTATATGTACTGGATATTCTGAGGGAGAAAGCTTACAGTAATCATCTTATTATCAAAGAAGTTGGACTGTAAGTTGCCAAGAACCACTTCAGAGTGAAGTTTGAGGGTTATCTGGCATTAGAGATGGAAGTGGGAAATAAAAACAGTATTTCACAGTGCATGTACAATGAGCCTCACAGTTTGTTGGGAACCGCCCTGCCTGGTATCAGAAGCTGTAACCCCCACTGAGGCTAAGGCTGAGGGAACGACCTTGGAACCATAAACCAGCAAGGAGACAAGCTTATCTCCCTGGCAGGAGTGCTGCTTCTGCTCCTTTTACTTCAACCTGCCTGGTCCCCAATGCTTGGTCAGTTAGCCAATGATGGGTAAGATTCCTCAAGGGGGAACGACCTAAGACAGGCACGATCATGTGGGAGGCCCCCAAGGAAGGACTTTGGGAGCTACAGCAAAAGGGGGTGATGAACCCTCACCCCTTGGCTTTGACATAGCCTGAGTCCTCATGGTCTGCGAGAAAATCTAATCTCTTGGCTGCCTTAGTTTCCCTGCTCCACCTAAACCTGAAACAATGACAGAGGGTGGTGCAGCCCTATGCTGAAAAGGGCGGGTTCCCCAGGTGATCAGACCTAAGAAATAATATGTAAAATCCTGTGAGACCTGCTTTGTTTAGAATGCTCTCGGTTGAATGAAAAGGGTCCAAGGAGGAAGTAAGTTTGTTCCTTAAAGTCTTTTACAGCTCTTTGACCCTGACTCAAAACAGGCTCTCAGACTTCCTTGTTGTCTATTGTTCCATTCTTACTTCCTGGCAATGAGTAATGAGCTTTACCTGAATTCTTATGCAAATGAACCCAATAAAAGCCTGCTGGGACAGGAGAACGGGGCACTCTCCCCTAGGGTGCTCCCCCTAGGGAAGGTGGCCTAGCGCTCCCCACTAGAGAGAGTGGCCGTTCGGCTCCTGCTTCCCCACAGGACCTGGTTGTCTCTGTGTATGTTTTTCTCGTGTGTCGACAAGCCATCCACAGCGTTCCGTGGTCACTGCAGGCCAGTGGCTGCGACAACAGTTTGCTTCTTTCACATGTTATGTCATTGACTTAGTCAGACTCTGATTAGCCAAATAGTTTCCAAAAAGGATTTTAAAATTACCTAAAGAGGACACATTTTTTTACATTGGGAAATTGAATATGGCAACCAATTGGAATTAGTGTCCACCCCCCATCTCCCACAAGACTGTCTATTCCCAGAGTGTATTTCAGGGCAAATGAGTCTTTATGTATCTTAAATGCGTCTTCACAGGGCTAGTGAATGGGAGAAATTGGTGACCATTTAGAGATGACTCACATTGGAATCAGTTCCCATTTACTGGTTTTGAAAGTGTACTTTTAATCCAAAGTTACACAATTGGGATAGAATGTTGATAAGGATTTTCACTCATATATTAAGAAGCTTTTGTTTTGCAGAACAGTAGCATAGCACATATTGGTGATTTTCAGAGTAACCTGACCTGAGGCTCTCTTGACTCCAACTATGTCCCCTACTAGTTCAATTACTCATCCTTAAATGTAACATTTCCTAGTCAGAAAAACAAACAAACAAACAAGTAAATAAACAAACAAAAAACTCTCCCTCTCTGAAGACACATGGCTGACACTTGTGTAGAAAGGTTTGTAAACTCTGTCTTTCTCATTAGCATCTGTAACATTTCTACCAGGGAGCTTATCAGGATAGTGAGTTGTCAGTTTAGACACCCCAGCCTGGGGATTGTACACAAGCAAGAAAGTGTTAGGGAGCAAGAGAGGTGGAATCTTGGTAGCAAATAATGGTAGTGATGAGGGGAGCAAACTGGGGACAAAAACACAAAGCTACAGAGCCCCCAAATTTGAGGATTGTTTAAAGGAAATAAGTGTTATTGAATATGAATTTCTTTTCCATGCAATTTTGTTCCAACTTGAGAAGGTGCATATTGCTGGAAAAGAATGCGGTGGCCAAACATTTAGCTCAGCCACAAATGAATGAAGCCAATGAACGTTACATAAAATATTGTCAGTAATAATAACTAAATTTCCAACTTGTGAAAATATTCTGTAGAACTTCAGGAGGTGAAGGCTATGCTTATTCAGGATAGCGTGTGATGCCAGCAGAGAATGGTGCCCAAAGACATAAAACTGCCATTCAGACTTCTGTTTGTATCCACCATGGGTGACAGAGACGGCTGCTATAATAAAACTATTGAATGCTAAGAGGGATATTGTACACAATAAATGAAGTATAACTATTGTAATTATAGATATGTCCTTTAGAAATGGTACTTTCTATTTTTATTCATAAAAGCAGCTGTCATTTTAGATAACTTATTTTCAAAACATTTTAGGATAACGTCAGGAATTGCAAAAGTGTGTGGGCTCCTTGGGTTAATATAATCTGAAATGCATTAAACAACAGGATGGTTTGGTTATGAAAAAGGAATAAAGATAACCACTTGAAGAAAATACAAGTCAATGTTTCACAGATCTACAGTCAGTGTTCTGAGTGGGAGTTGGTGGTTTTATTAAAAGTACAGACATGCATATTAAGTTTTGAAATATGAGTAGGCATTTTTCAATTCTTTATGTATTTAATAAAATATTTCTATTGTGCAGATAGAGTTCTCTGTTAATTAAATTCACTGATATATAGTTAGAAAGTTAACCTGACATGAATCTCAGTGCTGTCAAGTGTCTTGTGTCTTAATATAATTCACAAATGATAAATTCAAAAGTCTTTATGAGTTCTCCATTAATGAAGTAATTGGCTAATTATAATCACTGTTTGAAGACAAAAACAGACTATATAATCTTTTGTTGGAAACTTATCTGTATAACAAAGATTGTCTGTGGTTTCAGGAATTTCCAGGATATTTTATAATTAAATATTAAGATGAGAATGACATAAGTATGAATATCTGTCCTTGGTATAAACATAGTACAATGCTTCAGTGGTACCTAGATATCACATAATTTATGTATAATTTCACATTAATATCCAACATCATTATTATGTAAAATACTTTATATATCATTCTGAAGATATTTTATTTATTTTTCTTGTATTATTGTTGTTCAATTAATTTGTCCCATTTCCTCCCATTACTCTCCCTTGCACTACTCACCACCACCTCCCACATTCAATCCTCACCCCCACCTCCGTTGTCTTTGTCCATGAGTCCTTTACACATGTCCTTGACTTGACCCTTCTCCTTCTTTCTCCTGTTATCCCACTCCCCCTTTGTCAATGTCAGTTTGTTCTTTATTTCCATGTCTCTGGTTCTATTTTGCTCACTTGTTTGTTTTGTTGACCAGGTTCCACTTATAGGAGAGATCACATGTCTTTCACCACCTGGCTTATTTCACTTAGCATAATGCTCTCTAGTTCCATCCATGCTGTCCCAAAAGATAGGAATTTCTTCTTTCTTTCTGCTGCATAGTATTCCATTGAGGAAAAGCACCACCATTTTTTGATCTACTGACAGGCAGTTAGGCTGTTCCCAGTACTTGGCTATTGTAAATAATGCTACTATGAACATTGGGGTGCACAGTTTCTTCCAAATTGGTGTTTCAGGATTCTTAGGGTATAATCCCAGCAGTGGAGTTGTGGGTCAAAAGGCAGTTTCATTTTTAATTTTTTGAGGAAATTCCATACTGTTTTCCACAGTGGCTGTACCAGTCTGCATTCCCACCAATAGTGAACTAAGATTCCCTTTTCTCCACAACCTCGCCAGCTCTTGTTGTTTGTTGATTTGTCATTCTGAATCAGAATGGTCATTCTGAATGTGTGAAGTGCTATTTCATTGTGGTTTTAATTTGTATCTCTCTGATGGCTAGTGATGCTGAGCATGCTTTCACATGTCTCTGGGCCCTCTGTATGTCCTCCTTGGAGAGGTGTCTGTTCAGGTCCTTTGCCCATTTGTTAATTGGATTATTTGTCTTCCTGGTGTGGAGTTGTGTGAGTTCTTTATATATTTTGGAGATCAAACTTTTGTCCAAGGTATCACTGGCAAACATATTCCCATATGGTTGGTTCCCTCTTCATTTTGATGATATTTTCTTCAGCTGTGCAAAAGCTTTTTAAATTGATGTAGTGCCATTTGTTTATTCTTTCCTTTACATCCCTTGCTCTAGGGGACGTACTGGTGAAAATATTGCTGTGTGGAATATCTGAAATTTTCCTGCCTATGTTATCCTCTAGGACTCTTATGGTATCACAACTTATATTTAAGTATTTTATCCACCTTGAGTTTATTTTTCTGTATGGTGTGAGTTGGTGGTTGAGTTTCATTTTTTTGCATGTAGCTATCCAGATCTCCCAACACCATTTGTTGAAGAGGCTATTTTTACTCCATTTTTATGCCCCTTCCCCCTTTGTCAAATATTAATTGACCATAGAGACATGGACTTATTTCTGGACTCTCCATTCTGTTTCATTCTGTCTGTTCTTGTGCCAGTACCAGACTGTTTTGATGGCAGTGGCCTTGCAATATAGTTTGATATCAGGTATTGTGATCTCTCTTACTTTGTTGTTCTTTCTCAAAGTTGCTGAGGTTATTCAGGGTCATTTATAGTTCCATATAAATTTTGAAATGTTTGTTCTATATCTGTGAAATACGTCATTAGTACTTTAATAGGGATTGTATTGAATCTATAAATTGCTTTGGGTAGTAGGGACATTTTGATGATGTTAATTTTTCTAATCCATGAATATGGTATATGCTTCCAATACAGGGTAAATGCTTTCCATTTATTTGTGTCTTCTTAGTTTCTTCCTCCAGTGTTCTGTAGTTTTCTGAGTATAGGTCTTATACTTCCTTGGTTAAGTTTATTCCTATGTATTTTTTTTTCTTGTAGCTATAGCAAAAGGGATTTTTTCCTAATTTCTATTTCTGATATTTCATTATGGTTATACAAAAATACATTCAATTTCTGAATGTTGACTTTGTATCCTGCTGTTTTGCCAAATTCATTTTGCCTAAGCGGTTGAGTAGTTTTTTGGTGGAGTCTATAGGATTTTCTATGTACACTATCATGTCATCTGCACACAATGACAGTTTTGCTTCTTCCTTTCCAATTTGGATGCCTTTTATTTCTTTTTCTTGTCTGACAGCAGTGGTTAGAACTTCCAATACTATGTTGAATAGAAGTGGTGAGAGCAGACATCTTTGTTTTGTTCCTGATCTTAGTGGGAAAGCTTTAAGTATTTGCTCAGTGAGTATGATATTGGCTGTAGGATTCTCATACATGACCTTTATTATGTTGACGTATGCTCCCTCTATTCCCACTTTGCTGAGTGTTTTTATCATAAACAGGTGCTGTACCTTATCAAATGCTTTTTCCACATCTATTGATATGATCATGTGATTTTTGTCTTTGCTTTTATGTGATGTATTATGTTTATTGACTTGTGAATATTGTCCCATCTTTGCATCCGTGGGATGAATCCCACTTGGTCATGGTGTATTATCTTTTCAATGTATTGCTGGATATGGTTTGCCAATATTTTGTTGAGAATTTTAGTGTCTATGTTCATCAGCAATACTGGTCTGTAGTTTTATTTCTTTGTTGTGTCTTTATCTGGTTTTGGGATTAGGATAATATCAAACTGAGAAAAGAGTTTGGGAATCTTCCCTCCTCTTGGATTTCTTGGGATAGTTTGAGAAGGTTAAGGGTTAGCTCTTCCTTCAATATTTTTTAAAATTCTCAGGTGAAACTGTCCAATCCAGGGCTTTTGTGTGCCAGGAGTTTTCTGATTCAATTTCACTAGCTGCTGTCAGTCTTTTCAGGCTTGTTACTTCTTGATTCAATTTTGGAAGATTATATGTTTATATAAATTTGTCCACTTAACACAGGTTTTCAAATTTCTTGGAATGTAATTGTTTGTAGTAATTTTTTACAATCTTTTGTATTTCTGTGGTATCAGTTGTAATTTTTCCTTTTCTTGATGAGTCAGGGTAAAGGCTTATTGATTTTATTTATCTTTTCAAAGAACCAGCTTCTGGATTTATTGATCTTTTGAATTATTCTTTTAGTCTCTATGTCATTTCATTCTATTCTGATCTTAACTGTTTTCATCCTTCTACTTTCTCTTGGCTTTGTTTTTGTTGTTGTTCCTCCAGTTTTTGTGGATATAGGGTTAGGTTGTTTATTTGAAATGTTTCTATCTTTTTTAAGGTTGACTTGTATCAGTATGAACTTCCCCCTCAGGGCTGCCTTCACTTTGTCCCATAGGTTTTGGGCTGTTGTGTGTTCATTTTCATTGGTTTCCAGAAACTTTTTGATTTCTTCCTTGATCTCATTATTAACCCACACATTGTTTAATAGCACGCTGTTCAGTCTCCATGAATTTGAATGTTTTTGTTTTTTCCATGAGGTTAGTTTCCTATATTCAGTTCCTTGTGGTTGGAGAAAATGCTTGATATGATTTCAAATTTCTTGAATTTGTTGCAGCTCGTTTTGTGTCCTATCATGTGGTCTATCTTTGAATATGTAAACTTTCATTTACATTTGAAAAGAATGTATATTTTGCCTCTTTGGGATGAAATCTTCTGTATATATCAGTTAAGTCCATTTGATCTAGTATGTTATTCATTGCCACAATAGCCTTGTTGATATTTTGTTTGGAAGATCTATCCATTGTTGACAGTGGGATGTTAAAATCCCCTACTATAATTGTGTTGCTGTCAACATCTTTCTTGAAGTCCTCCAAAATTTTCCTTATATATTTGGGTGCTCCTATGTTGGGTGTATATATGTTTACAATATTTATGTCTTCTTGGTGGATTCTTCCCTTGAGTATTATGAAGTGTCCTTCTGTATCTCTTTTTATGGCCTTTGTTTTTAAGCCTATTTTGTCAGATATAAGTATTGCTACCCCAGCTTTTTTTTTTTTCCTGTCCATTTGCTTGGAATATTTTTTTCCAACCTTTCACTTTCAGTCTGTGTAGGTCTTTTGTTCTGATGTAGTTCTCTTGTAGGCAACATATGTGTGGGTCATATTTTCTTATCCATTCAACTACCCTATGTCTTTTGATTGAATATTTAATCCATTTATATTTGAGGTTATTATTGATAGGTACTTATTCATTTCCATTTTCCCCCTTTTACCTGTGTTCTTTCTCCCACTCTTTTTCTTCATCTTCTTAAAGCAGTCCCTTTAGCATGTGTTGAAATGTTGGCTTTTTGGAGGTGTTTTCTTTTAGCCTTTTTTTTTTTGTCTGGGAAACTCCTTATTTCACCTTCCATTTTAAATGAGAGCCTATGTGGGTAGAGTAGTCTTATTTGCAGGCTTTTGCTTTTCATCACTTGGAATATTTTTTGCCATTCCCTTCTGGCTTGTAGTGTTTTGCTGAGAATAGCTGCTAGCCATATCTGAGCTCCCCTGTATGTTATTTCCTGTTTATCCCTTGCTGCCTTCAAGATTCTCTCTTTGTCTTTGAATTTTGCCATTTTAATTATGATGTGTCTTGGAGTTGGCCTATTTGGGTTCATCTTGATTGGGACCCTTTGTGCTTCCTGGACTTGTGTGACTTTTTCTCTCATCAAATTAAGGAAGTTTTCCATCATTACTTTTTGAAACAGTTTTTCTATCCCTTGCTCCTCTCCTTCTGGTATCCCTATTATACAGATTTTATTGTGTTTTCCTCTGATGAACCTCTCTTCATTCTTTTTAAGTCCTTTTTCCTTTTCTTGGTCTTTCTGGGAATTTTTTTCTACCTGTACTCTAGCTCACTGAATTAAACCTCTGCTTCATCTAGCTTGCTTTTGATTCCTTCTATTATGTTCTTCAACTCAGATATTGTATTCTTCATTTCCTCCTGGCTCTTATTGATAGTTTGTATTTCTCTTTTCATGCTGATATAATTTGCAGTAAGTTTCTTGTAGCTTCCCTGTAGTTTTTGGTAATTCTCACTGAGCTCATTGAGCTTCCTTATAACCACTGTTTTGAACTCAGTAGCTGATAGTTTACTTGCCTCTATTTCATTTAGCACTTTTTCTGAGGATTCTTCCTTTCCTTTTAATTGGGGGTTGTTTCTTTGTCTCCCCATTTTAGGGGAGACTCTTTTGTTTGCTCCTGCTTTTTAAATTAATCTGCTTTGACTCTATGTCTTTGTTGGGTGAACTTCTATGGTAGGAGACCTGTGAGATTCAGTGGTGTATTCTCCTTGATCTATTGAACTTGATGTTCTTGGGATGCCCTTTATGCTATTTATGTTGGCTCTCTGGATGTAACTGGGTTTTGATTGTTGTTGGATGATTTTGGTGGACCCTCCCCTCCAGCTTGTTGATTATCACTCCACTCTACTCCAAGATGTCTCATATGCTGTTATGCAGGTGCTTTCAGAACAAAACCACAAAGGCAAGGAAACAAACCCACACCTGCAAAAATCATTCCCACCTGAATCTCAGTATCAATAGGAAATGAACCAATATTAATAAGAGTGTAAAAAGATTAAGAATATTATAAGAAAGCAGTGAATATGAGATAACCTACCCGAAAGAAAAATTATTTTGAGAGAGTAGAAGGAGGAGCACTAATAACAGTAGGTAAACAGAGTAATACAAAGAAAAAAATAAAATTTACATCATAAATAAAAAATGGGAAAGAAGAAGGTGGAATGCAGTAAGAGGAGTGTTTATAGTATTAGGTTTAAACAGAAATTTAAAAAAATAAAATAAAATAAAGTGAGAGAGAGAAAGAAAAAGGAGAAAAGTAAATAAACAATACAAAATTAGAAACCAAATTGGAGAAAAAGATCCATCACAACACTGTCAACACCACATGGGCTAAAATCAGCATAGGTGGGATGGGAATAAGAGGGAATAAAGAAATAAAGAAAAGCTTAAGTGATATCTAGAAGAAAGGGAAGTGAGTTTGAGATGAGAGAGGTACAGAGAATACTAAGAGTGAGGAATAAAAACCCGGTTACAACAGGGAAAAATTAAAATTTGAGATGAGAAGAAAAAGAAAAAAGAGTAGGAGAGGAGAATGGAAAAATCTGAGGTTTGAAATACAAAAATAGTGAAGATCTAGAGATAAAATACAACATTAACTACTCTATCCACAACCAATGAGCAAAGATTGCTAAAGGTGGAGAAAGAACACCAATATTTTAAGAATGGGAAAAAGAATGTGAGATGACCATTGATAAGAAAATTGGTTTTGAGAGACTGGACGGGGTAGAAATAGTAAGAGTGCAGAATAGAAACAAATTGTAGTAAGAGAGATAACAAAATTTAAAATGAAAATAATAAGAGAAAAGAAGAAGGTAAAATGGAGTAAGAGAAGGGAGGAGCAAAATATGTGAACTGAAATAAACTATAGTATAAAATCTAGTGACTTAATATGCAGAAACTTGAAGAACAAGAAATTAATGTTAAAAAGCTATACAGGAAAGAAAACATCACAAAACATGCAGAAGACCACAGTGGATTTATTCTTGTAGCATTTAGTATTTATCACTGTTTTTTCTTTTTGGATCTGCCTCTGGTGATGTCAGATGTTGACCCCATCTGGCCTTAGGCAGCTTGCTCAATACTTCCAGGGATCTACTGTCTGTGGCTGACTCTTTCAGTTGTTAATCTAGTCACTCTGCACTCAGCAGTCAGCTTAAGCTCCACAGGTGGGACAGAGTCGCTCCTGGGGACAGGGTTATTTCTTACCCTCAGGCTGTTGCCACTTGGAGCGGAGTAGTCTGCCTGATCAAAATGGCTCCTGCAGTATGGGGAATGACTCAGCACAGGGAACCCTTCTACTCTTTCAGTTCTCTCCCCAAAGCCTCCATCCCCAGTCTGTCCTCAAGTGTCTCCAGTCCACTCTGCCCCCACACTTTGCCAGAGCCCAGGGTAAGTGGTTCCATATGAAAATTTATGTGTTGGCCCTTTAAATGGCACTTTGCATTTCCAGCCATCTGTCTCTAGCAGAGAGAAATCCTGCTGCTTTTTACAGCCAAATGTTTTCTGCATACTCTTTGGGCTCTGGTGTTCTATGCTGGGGATCCCAGCTTAGAGTTTAGACCCCACAGTTCTCAGGGGGATCCAACTGGCCACTTAAGTATTCCTCTGGTGCTTCAGCTGCTGCCTATGGGTGCCCAGCCAGCCCTCTCATGACTCCACTGCACTCCCTACCATCACATTGTGCTGAATCTAAGTCTTCTGTCTGTCTGTAGTTATAAGGATTCTTTCTTACTATTATTCAGTTGTTTTTTCCAGATGATTTCTCCACAATTTAATTGTGATTCCAGATTGGTCCTGGGAGGAGGTTAGTAAAACTTCCACCCACTTCTCTGCCATCATGGACTTCCCGCAAAGTTATTTTAAAGTAGCATTTTCTTGTGAAATTTGACAAATTTAGCTCACTCAGTTTCCTTTAGCATTGGATCTATGGGTTCGTATGGTTTTTTATAATTCATTTACAAAGTATGCTAGGAGTTAAAAATGTGACTCATGGACACTAGAACAAATTTATGGAAAAATAACATTAAAGAATGTAACTAAAGACAAAAAAGGAAGTCATCAAGCTATGAGGAATTCATTTGTTTACAAATTTATATGAGTTATTCTCAAAATATTCACAATTTAGCTTAGAAGAAAATTAATTTATCCATCAATTTCAACTTACAAAATACACTTAATATTCTATTACACTTAAATTCCATTTGGAGTATCCTATTTTTGGTCTTAGAAGACCTCAAAACTCTAAAATGGAAATAAAAACAAATTAAAATGACTTATGGCTTCAACATACAAAGTACATATCAAACAAGAGAGAAGTGTAAGTACTGTTTTGAAATGCTTACTTGCAACCACGTCGAGTGCACTGTCCTCTACCAGAACAGAATCTGAGACACGATGGACCGATGTACACTGCGGGGCAGAAAACAGCATGTTAAAAATGGCATAAAAGTTGGAAAAACCAACAACACCACCAGCATATAAAACAATTTTGTGAAGCAATGCCCATGAAATCTAGTCCACTGTATATACATTGTGCACTGGAGTCCAGTGTGACATATGAAATGCTGTGTGACAAGGTAGTACTTAGCTAACAAGTCTACTGTTTTAACTTAATACTTTCAAGATTTTAATGTTTCATAGCAACAAAAGTAGAAACATGTGGTTTGGGTTCCTTAATGGAGTCTCCAGTTAAAATGATTTCAGGAAGATAGTAATGCTTATGTCTTGAATTGTATACATAGTTTAATTTCTTTAGGTAGAAATAAAGAATTTACAAAGGATCAATTTGCTATATCATGAAACAGGGTTATAATTTAATTTAAAACTATAAAAAATAAAAACTATAATTTCCATTCTTATCTGGGAATATCTATAACATTGAAGATGATTGCTATGTATATTTCTAAATATTAATTATTCTTCCTTTAATAGGGAGTTAAAAATCTGTTGTTGAGCATAACATTTTCTCTATAATGCAGATCTTTCCCTAAATAATTGGCTTGACTGATAATGATATTATAAACCTAAATTCTAACTTTTGGAATGCTGGGGAAAGGGGCTCCTGATTGCTGAATGACAGATTCTGAGATACTCAGGCTCAAATACATTTAAGATATTAAGCTGTTTGATAATTAATACAATCAATCACACCAAATAGTGTAAAAGTGGAAAAAAAACAATAGGGAATTAGAGACATAATGGTTGTTAAGACATCACATATTCAATTTCAGGCATAAACAAACTTAACTAGCCATGATCATTTTTTCCTCTGCCATGCAACCACATCAAAATTAAATGATTTTATTTTAAAATAAACTTTCTTGTGGCCTGTGCTCCTTAAAGCACTTGCTCTCTGGAGCCAATGAACAGGTACAGTAATTTAAATGTGGTGCACAGTGGGCTAGGAAAAACCTGCTGGTGGAAACTGATGGCTGCAGAAGAGATTAACAGAAGGTTGAGTGCTTAAAACTATTGGGTTTAGGTGTCGAAGAACCCTGGATTCAAATTCAGTTTTACCTGGGAAACTTTGGATAAGTGATTTATTCTATTTAAGCCTCAGTGTCCCTATTTTTTAATCCTTGGAGGAAAGATGAAATGAAATGTTTCATGCTTAGTATGCTGCCTGACAACATATGGTTATGATTATCATCACCATCATGGGGTCAAGTATCTTTCCTGCACCTTCTGCCTGATGGGCTCCACTGGACACAGAGTGCTGAGGAATCAGAAAGGGGCTTCATTCTTCTTTGGCCTGAAAAAGCTTATGCATTGTTTTCCAATCACACTTAATTTTTGGGCTGCAGTAGGATTTTCTCTTAAGTCCTGTGAAGTGGTTCACTGCATTCTGCAGATTTACCATTGAGGATGTCCTATAACTATACCCTTGTCATAGTACAAAAAGCTCCCATCATAAAAAAAAACAAAAACAAACAAAACAACAACAGAAAACAAGACTTTCCAAGTCGATAAAAATATTACAATTAAGAATTTTGTTGTCATCCTTCCCTGCTGAAGATGGAATTGTTAGGAATCAGTGTGTGGTATGTTCACAGCTCCTTTTTCTTAAGTGTGGAAAGGACAGATTCATTTTACTCACTATTATCATTAATATAAACAAGTTGAAAAAATCAAAAGTGATAACTAAGATTTGCTCTAGAATTTTCCATTTTGCTAAGAATTTCAGGATAATTTCCAAAATACTTTCTTTGCTTACTGGAAGAAGCTGACTTGCCATGAAGAAAGCATACCTAACAGAAGTTGGACATTGGCCTGTTTTTTCTGTTTTTCTTCACATAATTTTGGAATTCCATAGTGAAATGGGAGAGATTTCCTTTGGCAAGCTGGCACACATGTATTGTCTCTTGGAAGGAGTGAGTGTGTATTTTCATCTTACCTTATAAAGAAGCCTCTGCTTTTGTGAAAGCCTTATATATAGGATAACAGAATTGTAAAGATTCTGCCCCAAGTTTTGTGTTTGGCAAACCCTGCTAATCATGTTCATTTTATACATCTTCACCTTTTCTCATTCTATTCAAATCATGATGATGAGAACTCAGGATTGTAGTAAACACTTTCTGACTTGGAATCATGTAGTAATAGCCTTCTTTAGGAAATTCAGATACTCTTTTTATAGGCTTATATGTGCTTCATTGCATTTTTAATTTCTTCATATGCTTTATTTCTTTATTGATTTTTCAATTGTTTTATTTTTATCAAAGTAATAGAAGTTCATTATAGGACCTTTGAATATTATGACAGGAGGCAGAAGTCATCCATATCCCACTATGCAGAGGCACACACTTACTCCCTAGAGCTAATTAACAGGTGTAATTAAAATGCTATGCAAAATGTTCTCCAATAGAAAAACTCCATTTTAACAAGCTCATCTTTAGATGTTTTTGCCCTGTTTATGTCCATATAATTCAGGTGATCTTTGCAGTCTGGAACTATATTGGTCTTTGAATACAGATTATATAAAGGCTACACTGCCTCATCAGGAAAGTATCTTCCCTGAAGTTTTTTCTGAGTTCCAAGAATCTATTTAATTAATTGTATATCAATTTCTAAATTATTAAAAAATAACAAAAAGATGAAGACATGGAAGATCAGCATTAAACAATGGTATAGGCTTTTCCTCCTTTATAAAATCCACCACAAGTCAGTGGCTCTACTGATTTTGCTTAAGTATTGACATTTTGTTCCTTCCTTCTTCCATCCCTGTCTACTTCATCATAGTATAACTCTTTTATATAACAAATTTATATAATCTCTGAAAATAGGAAATCTCTAAATCTGCCTATAATTAAAATTATTAAAAACCAGAGTGTTGTCTATTAAAAACAAATATAAGAAGTTTATTACTATGTACCACAATACTCAAAATATCTTCTCCCATGTGTATTTATCATAAGTGATAAAATTCAAAAAAATTAATAATTCACTTAAAAATGAAACATAACAATATTTTATGTATATCTAAATTTTTCTTTTATATTCTTTTCTGAAAAAAGAGGTAGAAGTTTTACTTCATAAGTTTCATTTTAGAGATGATGTTTCCTTATATGTGCTGTCTGCATCTAAAAGATAATCATTCCAGATGTTGTCGTAGCTACTAAGAGAAGAATGGGCCTTATTTTAATACATGCAGTATGGTAAGTATTTATGCTAATTTTGTATAAAACATCCAAAGAAAATGTTAGAATATCTCTTGTCATCAATGTGAATTTAAGTTTCAGGGCTTTATGCATTTTAAAATTATGTATGTTTAAACATTCTAGCATCTAATATTGCTGACTGCACTGCCTTATTTTTTCTGATTGTGCATCCTTGGGCTTCTAATGAAATGCAAAGGAGAAAGGGAAGAAAGGGCGTTTAATGAATCACAAGACCATGACTTAGAAATATGATTAAGTCTGTGCTGATGAACAAAAGCACAGGAAGACTCTCCATCAATGGCATGTGATTAAGACAGGCATAAACTAACCATTATCAATTGCCCACATGTTTCCAAGGATGGGTCCTGTTTGTCTCCAGCGAATTCTGGTGTCCCGGGTTAGTGCTGCATTAGGAAGGGGAATCGTTATTCGGTTCCACCTGCAAGAAATTTAGCACAAAACAGCTCCACAACACTATTCACATCTTTTAGATTTATTTTACATGCTTTTGATATTCTAGTCTCTGTGTGCTTTGGGTGGCACTAAAGTTTGGTAATAAACTTTTTAAATTCACTTCTAGACTTCGTTTATAGTTTTAAAACAAACATGTCACTTTAAAAAATATCTATATCACACTAGAATAGCGGGTTTGTTCTTAGTAGCAAATGATATTTATTTTGGTTTAAGACATTCTTTTTAGAATTTTTTTGCATTAATACTCAGAGGTTAGATAGTAATCTATGATAAGCATCTGTGCAGAGATGGGTACAGACTAGCATTGATTACTTTTTATTTTTTGCTATCCCATATCTTAGATATGTTGGATTGGCAAAAAAGTCCATTTAGTTTCTTCCATAAAATAAATGACACACTTTTCATTTCACCAATAATTTCATTGATTTGGATACTTTGAGTATATTGGTTCTCTCTCACATGGTATAACATTGATTACTCTCAATTAATATCTCAAATGATCGCTATCATCTTCAACTGTGGAACATTGCCCAGGGAGAAATCTCCAGCACAAAACTTCACAAACCACTTTTAACACATTTGATCAGTCACAGCACCTTCCTCATACACTGTACAAATCTTTCTTTTTTGCATTTCAGTAATGTTTTTACCTTTCTTGAAATAATAAAACATAATATGCCAAAAACGTTGCATATTTTCTTCCATCTTCAATATTATAATAGCTACACAAAAATTCACCAGTTTTGATAAGGTTTTTAAAAGTGTACACTAATATGACAGCTGTCACAATGCAATCTAAAACAATTGTTTCAAATGAAGTTGAAGATAACTAAGCATTACTAGAGCCACCTTATGGAACAAAATCCAATGAACATTTTGGCCAACCCAATAGCAGAGTTAGTCTTTTTTTTTCTTTTCCTTTTTCTTTCTTTCCTCTCTCCCTTCCTCCCTTCCTCCCTTCCTTCCCTTCCCTCCCTCCTTCCCTCCCTCCCTCCCTCCCTCCCTCCCTCCCTCCCTTCCTTCCTTCCTTCCTTCCTTCCTTCCTTCCTTCCTTCCTTCCGTCCTTCCGTCCTTCCTTTTTTTTTTTTTTAACAAGATCACTTCTAAATTACCTGAAAAAGAGAGGGCAACTTCCTTGCCTATTAAGCCAAAAATACTAGTCTCAGGCTAACCTATTGCTTTTGGGTATGAAACATGGATTAAAATCTCTTCATATCTCAGAATTTACTCACCCACTGTAGTTTTCAGAGGAGTAGACAGTGCTGTGGGGGAGGTGTGGTCCAGCACAGATCTCAGGTAAACACTCAGTGTGGAGGAGGGACCAGGAACGCCCATGGTTGGTAGAAAACTCTAAGCTGACACTGATAACACAGAGACAAGCACAACATGCGAGAGGCAAATATAAAAAATAAAATGTAATTATTCATTTCTTGCTAAGTACATTAAACACCTGTAGAACTAGGATAAAATATTTTAAGATGCTATTTCTGAAATGACTGTTTATCATCTCCACTAAAGTCTGACAAGCTCTCAAAGGGCAAGCAGTTAAATCAGTAACAGAAACAAACTCTTTTAAAGACAGTAAACGGTAACTTGAGTTTGTGCTCCTGTGTTCGATGATGGCAAGGCAATTACCATGTCTCACATTGCCACTGCATCCTGTGACTGTGAATGACAAAGTTCTTAGAAAGGACATGAGCAACACTTCAAGTGAAACTGAGAAATCATAGCTGTTGAAGTGCTAATTGATTCCTGTTCCTATTATTAGGGGGTCACTAACCAAGATGAGTTCAAGCTTTTTCCAGTTGTTTTTTCTTTTCTCTCAGCAATCTGTCACAATGGATGGCTGCCACAGTATGTGCAAACACTCTGATACCTAAGACTGACCTCTTACAATATAGTAATTCCTACTTAAAATCTATCTAATCATGCTCTGCATGATAACTGAAAATGTGTATTTTATTAATGGGTCATTTACTAAAAATCCAGCTAAAACCTACTGAGATGTTGCTCTGATCTAACAGCCAAGTCAATGTGTTCTTTTTTAATTAGTTCACACACTCAAAAGTAGGGCTTCCTACCTGTTACCAGGTTGATGTGTTCCACATCCCAGATTAATTGAAAACTGTATCATGTGTGACATTGTAGAAGGGAGAACAGGTAAGACGTGGAAAAAATCTACAGCCCAGACATTCGTATTATGTTCTTGATGATTCTTTTGCTTGAGACAAAATTTGGTAGCAGGAGTCTGAAGTTCAGGACTGATGACTACAGAAACCAAAGATGGGATCTTCAAAACAAAGGAAACCAAAATCACTCATAATTTTCCCTATGTGAGTTCATGTGAGTTTTTCTAGATTCAGTCTTGTAGCTACAGTGTATGTTCTGCCATTTTAAGCACCACGCAATGTTCAGTATGTTCCACTTGTTATTTCATGTAGAAAATGCTGTCTTCAGAGAGTCATTCACTTTAGTCACACAGACTTCCTCCTTTGCAGACACCCAGAACTCTCTGTGTGTGACTGATCATGCATGCCCTTTCTTCCTGAAGATAAGTTGGTGTAAGGTCTTTAAAAGTTATTAAAGCATATGTACCCATTTTATACACCTTAGCATAAGACAAAGGCAACTTGACATTCACACTTACCATCAGTTCTCTTTCAAACTAAATTTATATAGTACTAATAATGGTTTGCCGAAGTAGGTATTCTGAAAACAGGACTGTGAGCAGAAACAGCCAAAGCCAATGAGATAATCCATGGTAACTTACATAATTGATGTGGTCTGAGTCATGCAGATGTACACAGCAGGTGTTACCCTACTGAGTCACATCTACAAAAGTAGTCCACCATTAAATCCCAAGTGGTGAAACGTGGGTGACCCTACTGTGGGATAGTTTCCTATTCTAGACTCAATGTTTATCTGCTGTCTTCCTAACTGAAACCATGAGATGCTAGCAGATGGCTGTGTTTAAGCTCTTTAAATTATCTAAGGTGGCATCAATGTGGAAAGGAGGTTAACTAATAATGAATGTGTGAGTTTAGTTTCAGCACACATAAATCTGCTATTAGAAAAGAGTAATTATATACCTTACGATAGACATCACACATAATTCTTAAGATGTTTGTAAATACCAGAGCCAACACCTGTTCTAATCCAGAGGGCAAAGAAAAAGGTCAAGTTCAGTGGCTCTAATTAGCAAAGAAAAAAACAGAGGCAATAAAAATCCCTACTTCTTAATGTTTTCTTTCTAGGAAATTTCAAAATGCTGAATAAAAAATCATTATGCCTGATAGACTGAGAGGCTAAATAATTGGAGGCACTTTTAGGGCTTCCTTGGGAACAAGAATAACTGTCAATCCATGTATTGGGCTCCACATTATTGTCTCTGATGGGCTATAATTCATTCATCCTCATTAAACTTCATTTTTTATTTGTATCAGGAAAAAAAGTATGTTAAAATGACAATGTCACTTTTAAAGAAATCTGATAACTTCCTGCACTGCTAGAAGAGAAAGTGATCCTGTGTATTTAGCTTGGTCTTAGTTATTTTGAACTTGACCTCTAGGGTGGGACCATTTGGTACATGCATTAGCATGCGTACCTTATATGAAGAATAGGAAAGGGTATCCAGAATAATGTGTTCTTTTCTTCCTTCAGTCTTTGTATATAGGATGACATCATTTTTATGAGAATCTCCAGAGTCACAAATTCCTCCTGCACAAAATAAACATTTTAAATTGTTAGTACCAACTTGTACCCATGAACATGTCAAATATAGTGTTAAACTTCAGAATATAAGTATAGAATCCAGATGTCACTTAAGAATAAACCTAAACAAAGATAACCAGACCCAAGGAAAAAATATGAAGAGAGTTCAGATAGGCCATGCTAAAGATAAAGACATTTGTGACAGCCAAAGTAAATATCTGCTTGATGGCATTACTCAAATAATATTCTGCAATAAGCTATGACCTCATGTCCATATTTGAACCATTACTTTCTTATATTTAAGGTCTTTATTGGCCAGAGTTCAGAAACTATTGATTATGGTCTAAAAAAAGTGTGGTGACTCACTACATTAAAGATTTCTAAAGTAGTGTTATTTAAACTGTTGCATATAGTATCTTTAATATTTTAACACATAACAGGTGTTTGTATTTTAAATGTACTTCTTTTACATTTTTTATTTTTATTTTTGGTACCTCACGTAATTGTTGTACACAGAGTAGTTTATTCCTCATCACTCTGCTTTAGAGTCATAGAAGATGACTGAACATCGGAACTGAGAGGTAATTCAGAGCATCCTGATGATAAAACTGATAATAGAGCAGGTACCTGAAACTAAAGATCATTAAGCCACGATCCAGTCCTATGTCATTTAGCCCTTGATCCTCTAATCTTCTCATTACTGCATTCAGCCAATAATCATCACTATTTGTGTCTTCTATCAACTGTCTGCCTAACCTGTATTTGAAAGAACTGTACGTCTACGTAGAAGTCTCTCACCACCACTATTATCCTTCATTACAGGACCAACCATAATAGCGGGAACATTGGTATGCACATGGATTTCCTGGCAGATATTATATCCCTAAATTCCAAAACTTATAGCATTAACTTTTTAATTTTTATATTGTCTTTTAAAAAACTCTTCTAATCACCATCAATGTTAATTTTTATCTATAAGCAATTTCTATTGCTAACAATCTATAGTAAGCAACTCTAACAGTAACGCAACCTCAAACCTCCAAAATAAGGTTACCATCTGAGAGTTAATCTAGTAAAATCAACAAATAATGTTGAAATTTACCATCTATGTAAGTAAATAAGTAAGTAAATAAATAGCCAATTATTGTAAATGTCTGGATCAATCTCAACCTGGGTAATTGGGGTCTATCTTAGGGAAACATCACTGATATGTTATGCTAAGTAAGAAAGCTAGAATCTCATCAGTACAAGAAAGATCATAGTAACAGAAATAACTTGGATGGTGGTTTTTGTGAAGCATTGAAATCTGGCATGTTACAACTGCTAGACATGTATAACTTGGCATACAATAAAAATTTACTGATTTAAGTAATCTGAACTGAGAACAGAGAAGCCATGTATGGTGACAACGTAGACCTCATCCTGTAGAGAAAATATTATGATTTTAACATCTGATATCATATTTTTTAGCATTTCATTATATGCTTTTATGTTATAGAGAATATAGCTGGTTAATTCTCCAATGGCAGTCTGTTGGGGAAAGACCTACATGAAAACTAAATTTCCATTTTAAAAATGTAACTTCCATATGGGGTACATATTAAAGATTTACCAAAAAGAACAATACAATGTGAGAGGTTACAGGCATTGTAGGTTTAAAGCACCACACCCAAAGACATAGGAAGTGAACCCTCAATTCTCTAATTTCACTAATTGGTTCCTTGTAAATCTTTTCTGCTGTCTTAAGAACAGTTTGCACCTGCCTTTCAGAGAGAACTGAAACACAAGTGGGAGCTCATTCAGCCCAGAATGACAGAATAAGAAGTCCAAAAGGAGCCACAACTTTAAAACGATGACAGACTTTATCTGAAAGATTCCCTCTGGGGGCAATTTATCAATTCTGTGAAGTTTCAGTGACAGACGTTCCTACAGAAAGATATGGATTCTTCAGCTTCATATGTTTTGATGTATTGTAGAAAGGCATGACTCAAGGGGCATTTTATACAGCAATTAAAGTAGAGAAAATTTCAATAAAAACTAGATGGAGAGTCAACTTTAAAATATTTAAAACTGTGTTTTAAGTAGCTTTTAAGGCATTTATACTAGGAAAATTATTTTGTTATTTACTATGTGCAGGATATTGGGTTAGAAGGGGAAATAAGTCCTGACCACAAGAAGTTTGTAAGACTAATACACATGAAAGAATGTAAATTGTGTTGTGCTGTCTTAATTGAGGTCGAAATTCAAAGAAAAGAGATATAAGTGTTGGCTAAAAGAGCTGGGCATACAGGAGGTGCTCAATAAATATTTGTTGAAGAAATAATAAAGGAATGATGGGTATTAGGTTACTTTTGTCTTCACTGCATTCTGGCTCTAAGAATAGTGTTGGATACTGGCCTTCAATGAGTTTGTGTTGAATAAGTGAATACACAAATGAAGGAAATAGACCTTGCACCAAATTTCTAAAGTTGAGCAAATTTTCCAGAAATGGTAAGCCACAGTAGAAACCGGGAAGAACAAATAGGCAGGGCCTAAAAAGGAGGATTATAACTTGATATAGATACACAATTAGCCACTAATTATCTAAGTAGCCATAGGTAATAAAAGATTACTTATAAATTGTCTAGCATACCTTAAATCTCTTCCCATATTGCTTTCTTCTGCATCAGCTATTAAAGTTCTAGTCTTTTCTATAGGTTCAGTCTTATCTTACCCTACTGTCCTGCTTTCTCCTCCATACCCTACTCTTCCATTTACTGATGAACTTCTTGAAGGCACAGTCCTCTTTCAGTGATATGTGCCTTTATTTCTTTTTAACTCTGTGTCCTTTGGCTTCTGAGGCGCCATACCATGGGGCATCACTGGTGGGCTCTCAGCTCTCCTCCAGGCTGACCTCTCTCTATGGTGAACACCTCCCTGTAATCTTACCCTGAACCACTTTCTTCCCTTTCTCCATTAGGGGAGAACACCTTCCTCCTCCGTTTCTTCACGTCCATTTTGTGTTCTTTGTCTACTCTTTTCCTTCCATGTACACCTAGATGAGTGTCCTCCCTAAGAATTTTTCATGTCCTTTGCTTACTTTGTCTTCTGTTTGGGAGAACTCAGAGACTCCAGTGGCTCCACTCATCACCTGTATCAGACTTTCAAGTCTGATGCAGATCTTGAGTAGAATCTCTACCTTCATATGGCCTTTCAGAAGCCTCTACCTCAATGTATCTAATACAATAAAAACCTTCTACTCCACACTTGCTGTGTGACATTTTCTATTTGGGGAATAACCCCATTCTTCTAGTCATCCAGGAGAGAAATATATGTCCTCTCCAACACTGATGACATAACCCCACAGTCAATTGGGAGTGAACCTCAATTTGTCCCTTTTCTTCAATTATTTATTCTTCATCCCCTTCATTACATTGTTACCACCACCACTGCCATAATTCCTGTTTCTTGAACTAGTGCAGTAGCCTCCTAACTTAGGGATGTCAGAAAAAAAATACATTGCATGAACAGTATTTGTACAAAAATTATTCACTGTTTATCTGAAATTCAAACTTAAATAGGCTCTCCTCCAAATCTGGCAACCCTACCCTGACTGGTCTCTTATCTTCTAATTTCTCATTGTTTCAGTCTTTACTACATACTCCTTCCAGAATTATTAATCTAAAACACAGATGAAAATATATGACAGAACTGACAGGGATCACCTGATGGCTCCATGTCACCCAGAAAAAGAGAACTGAAACTTCTTAGTGTGACATTAAAGAGAATCACTTCTCTGGCTCTAGTTCGCTTCTCTAGCTCCATTATGTATTTTTCCATTCATCTATATTGGGAAAGTCACCCAGCTCCAAACAAATGATATACTTTTATACTTGTGCTTTTTCTCAAAATGCTGGTTTAGATCCTAACTTCTCTCTTTAAATTTAACTCATGTCTATTCTTCATGACCAAGTTCAAATGCAAGCTCCATGAGGCTTTACCCTAATCCCTCTACTGCAATTACCCAGAGCTTCCTCTGCACTTTCACGTTTTCATTCCATTACAGCCCATTGCATTGTCCCTTATAGTATAAGTGTCACTTGTGGGCAAGAAATCTGTCTATAGCTTTTATAATAATAAACCAAAGATATAGTGAGCCTTAACTATTTATTAGGTACTGCTTTGAAGACTTTCTATGTAGTGACTCACTGATCAGCAACTCTGATTTAGGTACCATTTTCCCCAATTGTATTCTCCATATATGCTAGTTCAGTGCTCTATAAATTCAATAAAATTCATTAATTTTTAAAATTGAACAAAGATAGTTTTATTTGGGATAATGTACCTTGGACTCATTCAAATGAATTTTTACCTCACAGTCAATATTATTTTCATTAATTCATTAATAATCTGCTTTTTTATCAGAAAGAATTAAAGATGACTTAATCTCATATAAAGATGACAATATCTTATTGCAAAGGCACTGAATTGAATTGATATACTATGATTCATTACAAAAACAAAAATCAATAAGTTATGTCAAAATATTTAAAAGGGAAAATACTTAAATTAGGCTTGCATATTGTGTTCACTAAAATTTTTTGGCGGCGAGAAGGTTTAATCCCAGGAATGACTCAATAAAATGAGAGCCAGTTTGAATTCTAATTATTTAAAGGAAATGAGCTCTAGGTATACAAATATACAAATAATTTCAGAGTCAAGGTGAGGATATCCTCATGGTAGGAAGATTACATTTTACACTTTGTATAACTTCCCTATTGTCAAAGAGATCATTACTGGATATGAGGAAGCATTGCACAGGTAATGTGTCTGAGAGCACTATACACTCTGAAGTTCATTGTGCTGCTCTGAGCTGTAGAAAGTAAGGAATGGGAGAGCAAGTCACAACCAGTGCTTAAGCTAGCACTCAGGAGACCTGTTTATTCTGATGAACTGACATTTATATCAGTAAGATCAAAGGTCGACAATGTTTATTTCCTGTTTAACTTCCAGGTGTTGCCTGTGCTTTTCCAGTCACTCCACAAAAGAAGGCATGTGACAGCTACTCACAGTTCTGGAATGACATCCAGTGAAAGAATTTGTAACTGTGCTCTTGTTGACTAAAATGATAAATTTGAGAGGTCAAAAATTTCAACCCTTTAAATCCTTCTTGAATATTTTTTCCAGACTTCTAATTATTTATATGCTCTACATAATTTGAAGAAAAACCTACATGTCTTATGAACACTTGTTTTTCTTTGTGTTTGCCAATCTATTAGAAAGTAGACAATATTATTAAAGTACTACAAGGTATTATAAACCTTTTTCTTTCTTAGCTTCCCATAAAAATACAATTATTCCTATGAAAACAAATGACTCACCTGGAGCACTGGTTTTTGGAAGCTAGGACGTTGAACAGGGGAGTTACTTTGTTCTCAGTTCTTTCCCATTGTCGTTTCAGCTATGACCACAAAGGAAGTGGTGAGGAAGGGGTTATGCCATTTTGTCTTCAGGCCTAGTCATGACATGCCAAAACTAGCTCTCTTACAGGAAGGTTCCAGCAGGGTTCATGTGAAACAGGTGTGAGCACCACAGGCTTTTGCTCAACCAGTAGAACTCATATTTCCTGAATTTTCATTTTATATTGTATACAACAAATAATCTTACTTCCTCAGGAATAGGTGCTGGCCTAGAATTTGCCCTAGGTCAATGAAATTTGTTCAAAATGTACCTACCCATAACAAAGTAAAACCTCAGGTTCCCGTAACCAGTAGTGTCCATGTATGGAGTACATAATTTCCTCTCTCCATCTTTGAGGAAGACCATTGATAAACCTGATTCTATTGTTCCACATTCTGTACCAATGACAGCTCCCAAGATGTCCCATCTTAAAAAAAAGAGAGAGACTCATTAAGAATTAGAATATTATGTCAAATCTTCAAAAAGTATAATTTTTATTTTAATGAAGAACAGAGTATTGAGCAATTCTGAAACACAAATGTGGTACTGCAGATTTTAGGTAATGAACAAACTTTTAAACGTACTCTATTCACAATTATGTTCTTTTCCATACAAAGATAAATTTAATCAGTACATTGTATATAGTGTTCACTAATAGTGTTTATTCTCAAAGTACTTAACCACTGAGGTGGGAAACAAAAAAAGAAAACAGGAAACTATAAAAATGCAGTATCATAATGTCGTAAGTACTCATATGGTGTTTTGCACGTTAAAAAATAACTACAGAATGAAAAGGTATAAGAGCTGGCAAAAAAGGCTATGGAATTTAAACTGGGTCTTGTCAAATAGTTATTTGTATATGTAGAAGACAATAAAATATTTACTATTTAAAAGTCTTGTTTCTCTTTAGTATTCATTTCTGGTCATGTCAAATTTGGCCATTGTTAGTCACACAACTAACTTGCCTACAGAAAGAGAAAACTGGGACACGCAGTAGTAAGTGACTTTCCTAAGACTAACCACCCATTTTACTCTAAAACTAAGATCTTCTGATTCTCAGTTTTCTGTTAGTTTATTTATTTATTTTTGTTTCACATTTTTTTTATTGTTGTACAAGTATAGTTACCTCCATTTTCTCCCTACCACTCCCCAAACTGCTGTTAGTTTAGTAGTTACATTTCTAAAGAGGGTAGTGTGTCAAGATGATTATGTTGAAGTATTCCAGTTTATAATAGATTTGTGACCAAAATTTTTGGAAAATGCCTATTATTTTATAGTTTAATAGATTATATCAATCATTCAGGAGAACAATAAATAATTTTTTGAGGAAGCTCTTAATAGTACTGGACAATTGTAAATTAACCAGGAAGCTCTCTTGACTCATATAAGAAAATTTCACACTGGATCATTGATCTTTCACTTGTTCCATTACCCCAATTAAACCACTCAGCCTACTGATCCACAGAACAAGTTAAGGTTATAAATGATGCATATGATGACTGCTATTAGTCATCATATACTTTAGACCATTTATGAAGTTAAACATTAAATTAAAAAAATGGAATTGTCATGACGTAAAAGAACCTTCTATTCAAGTGAGAAATGAGATTAGTAGTCTTCTTCTCTCATTTATTAGTTGTAAGTGAATAACTCCCCTAGATTAATCAAATGAATTATTTTCATGACGTCTATCACAGAATTCTGTCAGATATAATTCAGACTGTATAGTTCTTTTCAATCTTTCCTTTAAAATCCAACATATTCTAATTTTACTCTACATTGGCCTTTACTTTTCTGCTATTTGTTGGAAGATTACCAAATGAAATTATTTTCTTTAGAAATGCAGATATTTGTAATCAAGTGAAAAGTTTACTTCATTTTGAAGAGGAAGAAGCACAGAGAAGTCTGAAAATCACTTTGTATAAGTCTCATCACCTTGAATAAATTATCTCGCACTTATTAAAAATTCAGTAGGAGCCTGTTGTAGCACAAGCTCATTCATTTATAAATTTGTAGAAGCACTGTCTTGAGCTCAGCTGAAGGAAAAGTATCCTAGAAGGGATTTCAGATCTCCATCAACCACTGAGGGGTGTGGGGAGGGTCTTTCAGTCCTGGACTTTACAGTTCTGATCCCTAGGGTTGCAAAATTATGGTTAATTCCAGTTATAAAATGATATGATCTCCTAATATAACAATTACATGAAGTAAAATGATAACTAAACCTTTTAGGTCAGCAGTGGTACTGGAGGAGCTTTACAATGCTAGCAATATCTAGGATGGCATGGCAATTTCTCTGAAAAGGAATGTTAGATCTGTATGGTTTAAATTATATTTTCTCCAAGGAAATGTGGTTCTATGTGAACTGCATTTGAAGAAATGTCTGCCTAGGGGAGAGAGCTCTGCACAACATAGCAATTTATATTTATTATTTGATGACTAATTCTAAAAATAAAGCCCCCAAATTATTTATTACAAATACAGTAGTACCTGTTACTTATTATATAGTGGGATAAGTTGGAACACAGAAAAATGTTTAATAATCAATAAAATGCCTTAAGGCAACTATTTTCCTTAGAGATAGCAAAATCACAATAATATTTAATTTATATCTTTAAAATACAACTTTCTATTTTTTATTTCAAGAAAAATAAATTTTTTTTACAAGCAAAAATAATTTAAAGAAATTTCTTCACTGGAAAATTGATGGTTCCCCTACCAGCTGTTCTGTATGGTTTGAGAATAAAATTGTTTGAATTGGATCAAACTTTATTCCTTTTAATAACGATATGAGAGAAAGGACTTAAATGTTATTAACAAAAAAAAGAGAGATAAGTATCTGAGGCAATGATGTGTCAATAAATGGAGGAAATTCTTTCACAATATATACATATACCAAATCACTGTGATGTACACTTTGAAAAGTTTACAATTTTAAATTTCTCAATTTAAATACAAATAAGGGAGACTTTTAGCCACGAGGTAGGCATATTGAGATATACTTTGCCTCCTCCCACAACCAAGGAAGGACAACTACCAATTTAAAAGCAAACCACCCCACCCCCCAGAACTGCCAGAAAATCAAACTGTATGGAAGTCTGACAACCAAGTCATTAAAGAAGAAACATTTATCTAAACTGGTACGGGGGCAGAGTTCGGCTAGGGAGTGGCTGGCAGTCCCTCACTTATGTGCGCATAAACCCAGGAGGAACAACTGGGGAGTGAGACAGACAGTGAAACCCAGGGTTCCAGCATGGGGAAATAAAGCTTAAAAACCTCTAACTGAAAAAATCTGTAGGTGTTGCGGCAGCCGAAGAAACTCCCAGCCTTAAAGAAGAGTTCTTGGAGAGACCTATGGATTCCTAGAATGTACAAAAAATACAGTAACAGAAGAGCTCAATTTGCTTGTGGGTAGTGGGGGGAAGTGACTGAAAGCAGGACGAGAGCCCAGCAAGTGGCATTGTTTCCTCTCTGACCCCTCCCCCCATACAGCATGACAAGGAAGTGAAGTGGGCTGCCTGGACCTGGGGAATACCTAAGGCTCCACCCTTTACAATGTAACAGGTACACAGAGACAAAGAAATATAGCCCAAATGAAACAACAGATCATAGCTCCAGAAAAAGAACTAATCAATGAGGAAATAGCCAGCTTATCAGATGCAGAGCTCAAAAGACTGGTAATCAGGATACTCACAGATGGTTGAGTATCATCGCAAAACAGAGAAAGAAGTGAAGGCTATGCAGAGTGAAATAAAGAAAAATACACATGGAATCAAAAGTGAAGGAAACTGGGACTCAGGTCAATGATTTGGAGCAGAAGGAAGAAATAAACATTCGACCAGAACAGAATGAAGACAGAATAATTTAAAAAAATGAGGAGAGGCTTAGGAACCCCCAGAAAATTTTACACATTCCAACATCTGAATCATAGGGGTGCCAGAAGGAGAAGAGGAAGAGCAAAAAATTGAAAACTTTAAAAAAAAATAATGGAGAACTTCCCCAACCTGGCAAAGGAAATAGATTTCCAGGAAGTCCAGGAAGCTCAGAAAGTCCCAAAGAAGTTGGACTCGAGGAAGCACACACCAAGGCACATCATAATTGCATTAGCCATGACTAAAGATAAGGAGAGAATCTTAAAAGCAGCAAGAGGAAAGGAGACAGTTATCTACAAAGGAGTTCCCATAAGACTATCAGCTGAATTCTCAAAAGAAACCTTGCAGGCAAGAAGGGGCTGGAAAGGAGTATTCCAAGTCATGAAAGGCAAGGACCTACATCCAAGAATACTCCATCCAGCAAAGCTATCATTTAAAATGGAAGGGTAGATCAAGTTCTTCCCAGATAAGGTCAAGTTAAAGGAGTTCATCATCACCAACCTGTTATTATAGGAAATGTTAAAGGGACTTATCTAAGAGAAAGAAGAAGATCAAAACTATGAACAGTAAAATGACAACAAACTCACAACTATCAACATCTGAACCTAAAAAAAAAACCTAGCCAAACAAAAAAAAAAACAAAGCAAACAACTAGAACAGGAAAAGAAATGGAGATCACATGGAGGTGTGGCAGCAGGGAGGGGAAGAATGGGGGAAAAGGTACAGGGAATAAGTAGCATAAATGGTAGGTACAAAATAGACAGGGAGAGGTTAAGAGTAGTATGGGAAATGGAGAAGCCAAAGAACTTGTGTGTACAACCCATGGACATGAACTAAGGGGGGCGGGATGCTGGTGGGAGGTGGGTGCAGAGTGGAGGGATATAAAGGGGAGAGAAAAATGGGACCACTGTAATAGCATAATAGAATATTCTCTAAAAATAAAAAATAAATCATGTCAATTTAAATTATATCAATAAAGCTAAAATTAAACAAAAAATTTCCTTCATGAGCTTAAAGTAAGTATCATATATATTTGAAGGGAAACTTGGCAGTGAATACTAAAGATTACATATATACATACATATGTATAGGTACACATACATATCTGATTCTCCAATTTTCCCTTTAGAAACTTATCTTTCAGAAATACTTTAATAACTATGCAAAAATTTTTATTACAATTTTCTTTGTCTATTAATAGGGGTTGATATATATATAAAATTGATATACATACATGAACACTTTAACAGTAGGAAATGAGATTCCATAGGGACTTTGGTTTTTATTTAAACATTTGCTTTGAAATAATCAAATAATATTCAAATAAAAGAATTTTAATAGGCATTTAATTTATATGTATCATAATTCAGAATGAAAACCTGAACAACTTCATTATAGTTTGATGAAAATACTAAGAATTGTTAACATAGGCAATAAAGGTTTTATATTTATTCAGATTATTTCCTACTATTATTGGCATAAAATGTTCTAAAGGTAATGGAACATTTTACATTACCTTTGAAAAACTGTTTTATTATAAATTCCAGAATATATTAAATCAATTGGCAACCTTAGGTTTGAACTAAAATATAGAATAAAGCCCGGCTATAAGATCCCACATTTGCCAAATTCGTAGATCTTTAATCTACTATGAATTCTCTGAGATTAAATAAATTCATTATACCCATAAGGTCTGTATTTGGGATGAATTCTCTGATATGTAATAAGGAATGTACTAGAGGTAAAGGCCCTTCCACATTAATTTATATTCATGAGGTTTATCACCAGTATGAGTCCTGTGATGTCTAGCAAGGTGTGTACATTGACTGAAGGTTTCTCCACATCTGTTACATTTGCAGGTTTTCCCTCTATCAGGACAGTTTAGGGGAAGGTAAAGGATGAACTCTATTTGAAAGCTTCCCTGAATGTACTGATTGCATTTCAAAAAGTTATGTTCTTCTTTTGGTTCTCCTGTATTTCATTTAAGTTAATTTCATTTTAGGGTTTTTATTACACACATTATGTTTCTTACACTCTCCCTGGATTAATATTAATAAAAATATTAGCTTTAGAATGGTAAACAGCATTCAGCTTCCTTACCAATAAGACAGAAATATGACCTACTCTGGAGAATGTTTACAGAAAATAATATATTGCCTGGGACATTATACTATCAATCACTGTCAGTTTCCTTTTCTCTCCCTCTGTAAACTGTAGTGCTATTTAAAAAAATATTACAAGTGAAAGCAGAAATTAAGATGAATTTCTAAGATATAATAAGTGTATATTTTTCATACTAGAATAAGCAGAGAAACAATCCTAGATAAGGTTGTAGTACAGTATGTAAAGTGTTTTTGCTTAAATATCTTTAAGCAAGGAGATACTTAGCTGAAAGTTTGCATTTTATCTACTTGTGGGTCTTCTGTATTGAGATTTGGGTCACAATCTACCTGGGCCCCATACTTATTACAAATTTGTTATCTGTCTGTCAAAGTGGGTTTTGCTTTAATAAAAATAAACATGCCTATTAAAAAGAAGACCCATTTAATACAATGTTAATTTAGACTGGCAATCTATTTTCAATTCACTTACTCTAAATTACAAGCTTAAATAAAATCCCTCTTTAGCTTTATAAGTATTTTGTAAAAAGTATTCTAATCAGGGGTAACATAATTTTGGGTAGGACAGAGGGAGTAATTTATAGAAAATAGTAAGAAAATGCTCAAACTGTTCTAAAGAGTTCTAAATTTAAAGTCTATTTTTAATAAAACAATCAACTTACATTGAAAAGGCTATAAGGAAGACTGCTTTCTCTGGTCTATAAGCAGTTTTAATTTTCAATGGTTGTATGTAAGATTCTTTGGTACTATCTCTCTAGAACAAGGAATACAATATAAAATCATTTTATATTACTTTTTTCTTAATTTTATTAGAGAGCATTCAATTTTAAAAAAGACATTTTGTCCCACTTTGCAAACAATGTCTTTAAAATATATACCTAATATTTGCATTTTGGTCTTTTTATTAAACCACCTATCAGAAACTAAGTTACAGTTGACCTGAGGAAACCATTGTCTGTGCTAAATTTTTCCCATAATTTTAGATTAGTTATTTTTCAGTACATTTCTTGAAAGAGCTTCTTCAGAGAAAATTTATAAAGCACCTATCTTAGAGTATGTATGGTGGTAGAATGGGACTACAAGACTGGAAGTTGGAGGGAATTGGAAATAAGTTAGCAGTTCAGAGATTACTCTCTCTAACCATTTGAAAAGAGTCAGCAAGGCCAAAGATGAGAAAGGAAATTTGGTCCTAGGATAAATCATGTTTCCCATCTGCCATCTTTTCTTTGTCTTGCTGGTGTGTTAAAATTCTAGGTATTCTTTCACATATGGGAAGTATTTGCCACTACTAGCTTTTTATTTTTATGTTTTATTTAGGGAAAGACTTCATAGAAGTGATGGCTATTGTCTGAGAAAAGACACTTTCATAAGTCATTCTAAAAAAGTACAGTTGGAAATATTTTTTGAAGTTTTTTTATTATTATTATTTTATTGAGTATATTTTATTGATTATGCTATTACAGTTGTCCCATTTGTTTTCCCCTTTGCCTGCTTCCAGTAGATACCCCAATTCCCTCCATTAATTCCCCCCATTAGTTCATGTTCATGGGTCATACATATAAGTTATTTGGCTTCTCCATTTCCTATACTATTCTTAACACTCCTCTATTTATTAGTATTATTTTTTAATTGTTACCCAAAGATATGTCTTTAAAAAACTGATTTGGAGAGAGAGGAAGGGAATGGAGAGAGAGACAGACAGACAGACAGACAGACATTGATGTGAGACAAAAACATCACTTCCATCTGTTGCCTCCCACACTCACGATGACTGGAGATCGAACCCCCCACCTAGGTATGTGTCCTGACTGGGAATTGAATCTGCATACTTTTGGTGTATGGGATGACACTCCAACCAACTAAGGGCTTTTTGAAGTTTAAAGAAAGAAATTCTATTTGTTTTTTATTATGATAACAATATTCTCATTATTGAAATATTGGGAAATATAAAGACCAGAAAAAAAACACCCATAATCACATTACTCCAGAGACAAAAACAAATAATATCTTAGTATATTTGCTTCTTATATTTTTATATGTATATTTCTAGAGAGTTGTAATAATAATGTATAAATGTTTTTGTATTGTACCCTTTTTCACTTACATTAATAATGTACATGTTTTCCAGGTTATTATTAACACCTTATAACAGGCCATATAATATTTTTTATGTACATGACAAGCTATAGCTAGTCATTATTTGATTGTTGAATTTCAAAATATAGTAATAGAGAATTATATTATTTAGCCTACTTTGTGGGCCTGAGGAATTAAATTTTCAGTTTCCTAATGCTTCTGGATATGTTTTAGAGTGCAGACAATCCCCAGCTATTCTTTCTGAGTATCAGAGTTTTGTTCTTCACATAAATTCCTGGATATTCAGGATTGTCTTGTGGCCAGTGTTGATGAGGTGAACTGCCAAGGAAGGAATATGGAAAACAAAGACATACTGAAGAAGTGGGCATATGGACACTTTGGTGCCCAGTAACCTACTCTGATATTTTCAACAGAAAAATCCTATCACTGGCTAATGTTGTCCCAAGATGTCAGGTATCAAATCACTTGAGAAGAATTCAGATTTCATCCTCTTTTTCCGTATGACTTCAGGAAAGAAGGTCCTCTCAGATAGGGAGCCAGTGGCTACAGTTTGAATGCTCATGAGGGCAGCTGGTTTGTAGAGAAGAAAGGGGCGATCAGCCAGTTCAAGAACGGCAGTGCCAAGGGCACACATGTTGTGTAAGTGTGCTGCAAATCAAAAAAGGGTCTAAAATGCATATGAAGGAGTTCCAGAACAGTTTTAGCATATTTAACTAATCATATAGAGTTTTTTTATTTGAAAACAAACTCTGTTTATATTTTTTAAAGATAAAAATAATTTGCTTAAATAGAAAGCAATGTTAAAGAGGGGTTCCAAGATGACTGCAGAGTATCTGGAAGTTCTCTCCACTTGCTCCCAGCCCTAGACTGGTCTTGCAGCTCAACTACAGAGCAATTAATTCAAAAGTGCAGCTGAGTGTGAGTGAGGGCAGGAATGAGCAAGTGTGAGCATGGAGTGTGTGGGTGTGTGTGCGAGCATGCATGTGCCTGTTCACCTGCAAGGGCACTCAGGGGCAGGTGGCTAGGGCTCTTCTCATGGAGCTGTTGCCACTGCCACCCAGCCCAGTGTATCTAGCTATGCAGATTTGGAGCAGGAGCTAATTTGAGGAAATTACAATATCCTCCTTGGGAAGAAGCCACCAGAGTGGCCACACCTTGGTGCCCAAATTTGTTTCTGTGCCCTCTAACCTGGGCAGGGCCATGCACCTTGATGACCACTGGGAACCAGGGTCTGTGGGCTGTGACACAAACCAAGGAGGGGGCTGTTACCTCTCAGGCCCTGGTAGCTCCTGGAACTGTGAATGAGGCAGAGTATGAATGAGGAGGCTGTGGTTTGGCTGAGGAGCTGGGAGCACTGAGGGAAGAGAAAGGTAGCTGGGGTGGCACTGGCTGCAGAGACCTGGAGGGAGTGCAGCAGTGGGAGCCCAAGCAGGAGACTCATTGGAGAGAATGTCATGAGCGCCTGCCACCATCTAGTTTTATAATTTTGCTGCTGGAAACTTCCCTTCCTTTACCCACCCTATCAGGAAGATATGAGACTTGAAGACGATGTATACAGGGTATAATCTATAGATTCAGGAGAGAAGGGGAGAGGCACTGATGTGAGACAGAAGCATCGAGAGTGGGTGGGCAGGGCAGGGGAGAGCAATGGAGGAAAAATGGGGATAACTGTAATTGAACAACAATAAAAAAATTTAAAAAAAATAGAAGCATCAATAGGTGGCCTCCTGTATGTGCACTGACGGGATGCAACCCACACCTAGAAGCCCATTCAATGCAGAGGTGGTCCTGGTAGGTGTTGAGCCCTTTAGTCAGCCAGACAGGGGAAAGTTCCCATCAATGAATGGGAGAATAAAAATCAGGACTCAAACACAATGTGCAGGGGTCCCACAAAATCCACACAAGGGATATTCCTAGAACATCCAGATCAGAAGATCAAGGATTCTGCACTGTGGGTGCTCTCTGCTCTGCAAAGAGATGAAAACTGCTGGAGAAAAATGCACCACCTATTTTTTAAAATTCCTTTTTCCCTTTTCCTCAAAGAGGCAAAGCATAGCCTTTGTGTTTGTGGCTACCCACCTTGGGCACCAGCAAGGGGAGGGTAGTGTGGACTGGATTTGTGTGAGGCGAGTCTGGAGGGGGAGGCACTGGGGAGAGTGTTGGTGGAGCAGCTGTGGGATTTTGGGGGCCCAGATATACCTGAGTTCCATAGCGGCCATCTTTCTTGAGAAGACCGAGTTCTTCCCAGAGGAAAATTAATTACCTTACCCTGTGGGAAATGGCTCCACACAGTCACTGAAAATCCCCTTGCCACAACCTCTGAAATCCTGTTTGCCTCACTCAGCAACTTCTTTTTTTGTATTTTTAAAAATTTTGTTCGTTCTTTCTTTTTTTTTTCCCACCCTATATCCTAACCTGTGCTGAGGAGACAGCACAGACTCAGGGTCATCAGAGACTGGTGGTAGGTGCAGCCAATCCATACACTATCCTGGGAAACAGACTGGCATTTTCTCTTTATGGGAGAGCCACAGAAACACCCTTCTGGCACTTGGCAGACCTAAAATATGTGTTCTGGATGCCTACTAGGGGCCCTGCCCTACCAAGTACAGGGAAATATCCCAGACAGACTCAGACTAGTGGCTCAGAAGAAGGGAAACACACATACCATCTTCCCTGAAGTCTGAAAGGCACCTGCTATGGGAGATCCAGAAATCTCAGCCCCCTGTTTCCATCAGAAGCTATCTCAGAAATAATCAGGTCTGTGACTAGTCTAAGATTGACAGCAGGCCAGCAGGCAGAGACAGGCAGAGGTGCATCCTGTGGTGACTTGGGACATTTGCTGACACAGCTCTGGATCCAGTGCTGAAAAATGCTAGCTTTTCAGACCAGCTTGGCCCACCCTGGGAGCCGCCATACCCAGAGGAATCAGCCACAAACAGTGGATCACCTGAATATTCAAAAAGACAGCCAAGGGCCAGATGTGGACAGCATCTGACACTGGCTTTCAGCAGAGTCACACATCAGAGTAACACATAAGAAAGAAAATTATAGGCCAATATCTCTGATGAACAAATACTAAAATCCTCAACAAAATACTTGCAAACTGGATCCAAAAATACATGAAAAACATCATATACTAGATTCGGGAAGATGGAGGCCTTGTTGGAGGAATCGTGATCCCCTTCCCCAGTGCACAGGGGAGAATTTGGCCGATCTGAGGAGAAACAGAGGAGGAGACCACCGATATTGCAACATTTATGAAAATAGGACATCAAAAGTTATCCAAACATTGAATAAACGGACGGTAGGAGGACTGCTTCAGGATAATAAGGACCCTGGGATAGGCTCGGAAAGCAGGCCCGGTGCTCCTGGGTCTGTCTCAGGGCACCCGGGAGAGCGGAGCTGCTGCTCCCTCCCCGGACAACAAGGATTGAGAAGCAGAAGCACAGGGGTTGTGGGCACCCGCAAACTTCCCCGGGAACTGTGAGTACCCCAGTCTGCCAGACCAAGGGAGGCCTTGCTGTGCACCTGCGCTCCCAACCTGGTGAGTGTGTGGTTTTGGGGAAGACTGAGACCCCACGGCCATGAACAAGGGAAGGGCTTCTGGAGCTGGGGTGATTTTGAGCGGGCGCGTGCCCCACTGGCCTACCTGACTCTCAAACGGTGAACCCAGAAAAGACACAGAGCTTCACGGGTTCCTGGGGCCCACGGCGGTGGCAAAGGGAAGTGTGCGACCCCTCCCAAACCCTGGAGGGTGCATTGTGAACCTGGAGGAGAGGCGGGTGCTTCGCTGAATGTAGAGCCTGTGGTGGCGAAGTTGGGGGAGGGGCGCGACCCCTGGCCATCTCCGGAGCTTTCACCCTGAGCCCAGACAGCGATCCTTTCTGGGGAAAGCGGGTGGCCAGCACTGGGGACATTACCTGAGAGACTGGCTGAGTTCTGACTGAGAAAGGTGAAAAGCATTCTAACCACCCCTCAGCCTGCTTGAGCTGGCAAAAGCATAAAAACTGGTTTGGCCAGTTAGAAACCAACAAGAGTTTTTTTTTTTTTTTTCCTCTGTGTGTGTGTGTGGGGGGGGGGGGGGGGGGCGCACACGTGTTTTTCTTTTCTTCTCTTTCTTTCTTTCTTTCTTTCTTTTTTTTCTTCCTTCCTTCCTTCCTTCCTTCCTTCCTTCCTCCCTTCCTTCCTTCCTTCCTTCCTTCCTTTTCATTCCCCTTATCCCGCTGTTGTTGTTGTTGTTTGATTGTTTGATTTTATCTTGTTTTTGTCTATTAAGCAACTTTTTATTTTTTAACTCTTATTTTTATATCTCTCAATTCCTTATGTTTCTCTTCCATCCATCCTGGTGCTATTACTTCCATTCCAAATCTATCTCTCCTGCAATACATCTTTTTTTTTTTTTTTTTTCCTGCAAATTACTGCAAATTTATATTATCTTTTTCTCTCTTTTCTGACATTTTTTATTTTAATAGTATTTTGGTATTTTTTCCTCTTTCTGAATAATCTTCTTTGCTTGGCTGGTTATACTGTCATTTGATAGGTTCCCCCTGATATCTCATTCACAGTGTGTTGATAATTCACCGTCCCTAACTTGGGTTCCATTAGTACACCACTCAAGATTCTATATTCCTTATTCTTGTTATCTAGATCTCATAGAATCTGCCATAAGATTGTTGCTTCAACATTACTGTAAATAAGACTTATTTCATATACTTGTAAATATAACTTAACACCCCTCCTAGATTGCAGCTCTCTTCTCAATTTCCTAAACTCTATTAATGTAGGGGTTATCTCTATTCTTTTTCACACTACTCCTATTTACTATTCTTTATTCCCACCTTACCTCAGAATCTGACCTCCTACAGCCTCACAGCTTTCTAGATCCAACTAACAAACCTTTCCTCCCAACTAAGAGTCTTATCTTCTTTCCATACTTTCTAAAACGTGGATAGCGGGGTGGAAGATCACGGTTTACACTATACATAGCCAAAGGATCTCCCATCTCTTCTCTACTGGCTACTACTATAAATATCATAAAATACTGGCTTGCTGTCTTAACCCATTTTGCCTTACTCTTCCAACTGATCACAAAAAAGACTAGGGGGAAGCTGTGAACACCAGGATACCCAAAAGAGACTACACCACTGAATCTCACAGGGATTCTACCACAGAAGTTCACACCATAAACACAAGAAACCAGAACAGATCAATTTAAGAAACAGAGGTTAACAAGAAGAGTCTCACGAACAATAAGAAGACAAAGAAACAATCCACAAATGAAAGGAAAGGAGGAAGCCTCAGAAGGAATGCTAAATGAAATAGAGGCAACTCAACTATCAGATACTGAGTTCAAAACAATGATTATAAGGAAGCTCAATGAGCTCACAATGAGCTTCCAGAAACTACAGGAAAGCTACAAAGATCTCACTGCAAACTATATCAATATGAAAAAGGAGATAGAAACTATCAACAAAGGCAAAGAGGAAATGAAGAATACAATTTTTGAACTGAAGAACACAGTAGAAGGAATGAAAAGCAGGATCGATGAAGCAGAAGATGTGAATCAGTGAATCTGCGAATTCGATCAGCGAATTGGAGGACAAAGTAGAAAAAAACACCCAGAAAGAACAAGAAAAGGAAAAGAGGCTCAGAAAAAATGAAGAGGGATTAAGAGAAATGCAAGACAATATGCAATGTAATAATATCCATATAATAGGGATACCAGAAGGAGAAGAAGATGAGCAAGGGATAGAAAACCTACTTGAAAAAGTAATGATGGAAAACTTCCCTAATTTAATGAGAGAAAAAGTCACACAAATCCAGGAAACACAAAGAGTTCCAATCAAGAGGAACCCAAAGAGGCCCACCTCAAGACACATCATAATTAAAATGGCAAAATTTCAAGACAAAGAGAGAATATTAAAGGCAGCAAGAGAGAAAAAGGAAGTAACATACAAGGGAGTCCCAATAAGGCTAACAGCTGATTTATCAATGGAAACACTTCAAGCCAGAAGAGAATGGCAAGAAATATTCCAAGTAATGAGAACCAGGGGCCTGCAACCAAGGCTACTTTACCCAGCAAGGCTCTCAATCAAGATAGAAGGTGAAATAAGAAGTTTCCCAGACAAAAGAAGTCTAAAAGAATATACCTCCACTAAACCAGCTCTGCAAGGGATGCTAAAGGGTCTGATTTAAGGAAAGGAAGGAAAAGAGAAAGAGAGAGAGGAGTATAGGTACATAAATGGCAATGAATAAGTACCTATCAGTAATAACCTTAAACATAAATGGATTAAATGCTCCAATCAAAAGACATAGATGAGCTAAATGGATAAGAAAACATGACCCACACATATGCTGCCTACAAAAGACCTTCTTCAGGATAAAAGACCTGCACAGGCTGAAAGTGAAGGGCTAGAAACAAATTTTCCAAGCAAATAGGGAAAAAAAGCCTGGGTAGAAATACTCATTTAAGACAACATAGACTTCCAAAAAAGGGCCATAAAGAGAGACCCGGAAGGACACTTCATAATACTCAAGGGAAGAATCCACCAAGAAGACATAAATATTGTAAATATATATGCACCCAACATAGGTGCACCCAAATACAAAAAGAAAATCCTAGAGGACTTCAAGAAAGATATTGAGAGCAACACAATTATAGTAGGGGATTTTAACACCTCACTATCAAAAATAGACAGATCTTCTAAACAAAATATCAACAAAAATATCATGGCATTGAACAATACCCTAGATGAAATGGACTTCACTCTATATTCAGAGCCCTCCATCCCAAAGAAGCTAAATACACATTCTTTTCAAATGTACACAGAACATTTTCAAAGATAGACCACATCATAGGACACAAAACAAGTTTCAACAAGGTCAAGAAAATCGAAATCATACCAAGATTTTTCTCGGATCACAAGGGACTGAAACTAGAAACCAACTCCAAGAATAAAAAGCCAAAACACTCAAAATCATGGAGATTAAATAGCATGCTACTAAACAATGAATGGGTCAAGGATGAAATTAGGGAAGAAATCAAAAGGTTTCTGGAAACAAATGAAAATGAACTTACAACAACCCAAAACTTATGGGACACAGTAAAGGCAGTATTGAGAGGGAAGTTCATAGCGATACAGGCATACCTAAAAAAGACAGAAATATTTCAAACAAACAACCTAACCCTAGGTCTACAAGAACTAGAGGAACAACAACAAAGAAAGCTCAGAGCAAGTAGAAAGAAGGAAATAACCAAGATCAGAGCAGAATTAAATGACATAGAGACTAAAAGCACAATTCTAAGGATCAATGAATCCAGGAGCTGGTTCTTTGAAAAGATGAACAAAATCAACAAGCCTTTAAGCAGGCTCATCAAGAAGAAAACAGAGAAGACCCAAATAAACACAATCAGAAATGAAAGAGGAGAGATTACAACTGACACCACAGAAATACAAAGGATTGTAAGAAATTACTATGAAGAACCGTATGCCAAGAAATTTGAAAACCTAGATGAAATGGACAAATTTCTAGAAAAATATAATCTTCTAAAACTCAAGAAAGAAGAAGGAGAAAACCTGAACAAACCAATAACAGCAACAAGAAATTGAAGCAGTAATTAAAAAAACTCCCAACACACAAAAGCCCTGGACCAGATGGTTTCACAGGAGAATTCTACAAAGCATTTAAGGAAGAGCTAACTCCTATCCTTCACAGACTATTCCAAAACATCCAAAAAGATGGAAGACTCCCAAACTCTTTTTATGAGGCCAACATCATCCTAATTCCAAAACCAGATAAAGACACAACGAAGAAAGAAAACTTCAGGCCAATATCTCTGATGAACATTGACGCTAAAATCCTCAACAAAATACTTGCAAACCGCATCCAACAATACATTAAAAAGATTATCCACCATGACCAAGTGGGTTTCACCCCAGGGATGCAAGGATGGTTCAATATTCGCAAATCAATAAATGTAATACATCACATAAACAAAAGCAAAGACAAAAATCACATGATCATATCAATAGATGTGGAAAAAGCATTTGATAAGGTACAGCACCCATTTATGATAAAACACTCAGCAAAGTGGGAATAGAGGGAACATTTCTCAACATAATAAAGGCCATATATGAGAGACCTACAGCCAGCATCATACTCAATGGACAAAAACTAAAATCTTTTCCACTAAGAACAGGAACAAGACAAGGTTGTCCACTTGCACCACTTTTATTCAATATAGTAGTGGAAGTTTTAGCCACAGCAATTAGACAAGAAAAGGAAATGAAAGGCATCCAAATTGGAAAGGAGGAAACAAAACTGTCATTGTTTGCAGATGACATGATAGAATACGTAGAAAATCCTATAGACTCTACCAAAAAACTGCTTGACCTAATAAACACATTTGGCAGAACAGCGGGATACAAAGTCAGTATCCAGAAATCAAAGGCATTTCTGTACACCACCAATGAAACAGCAGAAGCAGAAATCAAGGGAAAAATCCCATCTGAAATAGCAAAAAGAAAAATAAAATACCTAGGAATAAACCTAACCAAAGAGGTAAAAGACCTGTATTAAGAAAACTATATACGAATGAGGAAAGAAATCAAGAAATACACAAACCAATGGAAACATATACCATGTTCATGGATTGGAAGAATTAATATCATTAAAATGTCCATACTACCCAAAGCAATTAACACATTCAACATGATACCTATTAAAGTACCAATGGCTTATTTCACAGACATAGAACAAACACTTCAAAAATTTATATGGAACCATAAACGACCCCAAATATCTACTGCAATTTTGAGAAAGAAGAGTAAAGTAGGAGGGATCACAATACTTGACACCAAACTATACTACAAGGCCACTGTAAACAAAACAGCCTGGTACTGGCATAAAAACAGGCACATGGACCAATGGAACAGAACAGAGAGTCCAGAAATAAACCTAAGTCTCTACGGTCAACTGATATTTGATAAAGGAGGCAGTGACATAAAATGGAGTAAAAATAGCCTCTTCAACAAATGGTGCTGGGAGAACTGGACAGCTATGTGCAAAAAAGTGAAACTAGAACACCAACTTACACCTTATACAAAAATAAATTCAAGATGGATAAAAGACTTAAATATAAACCGTGACACCATTAAAGTACTAGAGGAGAACATAGGTAGGAAAATCTCAGATATATCATGTAAAAACTTTTTTACAGACATGTCCCCTAGAGCAAGGGACATAAAGGAAAGAATAAACAAATGGGACCTCATCAAAATAAAAAGCTAAAGAAAACACAGCTAAAGAAAACAGTATCAAAATAAAAAGAGAATCAACTGTATGGGAAAACATATTTGCCAACAATACCTCAGACGAGGGCTTAATCTTCAAAATATATAAAGAACTTACACGATTGCACTCTAAGAAGACAAGCAACCTAATTAAAAAATGGGCAAAGGACTTGAACAGACACTTCTCCAAGGAGGACATACAGAAGATCCAAAATCACATGAAACGATGTTCAATATCACTAGCTATCAGAGAGATGCAGATTAAAACCACAATGAGGTACCACTTCACACCAGTCAGAATGGCCATCATAAACAAAGCAACAAACATCAAGTGTTGGAGGGTTGTGGAGAAAAGGGGACCCTAGTGCACTGTTGGTGGGACTGCAGACTGGTTCAACCACTGTGGAAAACAGTATGGAACTTCCTCAGAAAATTAAAAATGGATCTGCCTTTTGACCCAGCAATTCCACTGCTGGGACTATATCCTAAGAATCCTAAAACACCAATCCAAAAGAACTTTTGCACCCCCATGTTCATAGCAGCACAATTTACAATAGCTAAGTGCTGGAAGCAACCTAGATGCCCATCAGTAAATGAATGGATCAAAAAACTATGGTGCATTTACACAATGGAATTCTATGCAGCAGAAAGAAAGAAGGAGCTCCTACCCTTTGCAACATCATGGATGCAACTGGAAAGCATTATGCTAAGCGAAATAAGCCAGGCAGTGAAAGATAAATACCATATGATGTCACCTTTAACAAGAACCTAAACAACAAAACTGTGAAACAAACAAAATATAGTCAAAGACACTGTAATAGAGGACAGGCAGAAAGTGACCAGAGGAGAGAGAAGAGGGAGTTCCAGGGGAAAAGGGGAAGGGTTTACAAGAACAAAGTTAAAAGACACATGGATAAAAACTAGGAGGAGGGTGGTAATGGGAGGGAAGTTGGGAGGGAGGGGTGGGTGGGCTGGATTGGGAGTAAAGGGGAGAAAACTGTACTTGAACAATGATTAAAATAAAATAAAAAAAATATACCATGAACAAATGGGATTTATTCCATGGATGCAAGGATGGTACAATATTTGCAAATCAATAAATGTGATACATCACATAAACAAAATGAAAGACAAAAGTCACATGATTTTATCAATGGGTGCGGAAAAAACACTTGATAAAATCCAGCACCCATTTATGATAAAAAGAATCAGTAAAGTGGGAACAGAGGGAGCATACTTCAATTGGCAAACATCATACTCAATGGGCAAAATCTAAAAGCATTTCCCTCAAGATCAGGAACATGAGAAGGGTGCCTGCTTTCATCAATCTTATTCAATATAATACTGGATGTTCTAGCCTCAGCAGTCAGGCAAGATGAAGAAATAAAAGGCATCCAGACTTGAAAAGTGGAAGTAAAACTGTCATTATTTGAAGACAACATGATAGTGTAGATAGAAAACCCTATTAACTGCACCAAAAAACTACTGGACCTGATAAGTGAATTCCAGAAAGTAGCAGGATGCAAAGTAAATTATTCAGAAATCAATGGCATTTTTGTAAACCAATGATGAACTATCAGAAAGAGAAACCAAAAAAAAATCTTATTTAATATTGCAACAAAATAAATAAGTACCTAGCAATAAATTTATCCAATGAGGTAAAAGACCTATGCTCAGATAACCATAGAACAGTGAAGAAAGGAACTGAGGAAGATACAAATAAATAGAAGCATATACACTGTTCATGCACTGGAAGAATAACATCATTAAAGTGTCCATACTACCCAAAGCAATTCATAGATTCAGTGAAATTCATATTAAAATGATATTAATCATTAACCAATGGTATATTTCACAGATCTAGAACAAATACTTCAAAAATTTATATGGAACCAAAAAAGACCCTGAATAGCTACAGCTGTCATGAGAAAGAAGTTCTAAGTTGGAGGAATCACAATACATGATATCAAATGATACTACAAGGCCACTATAATAAAAGCATTCTGGTACTGGCATAAGAACAGGTATATAGATCAATGGAACCAAACAGAGAGCTCAGAAATAAACCCATGTCTCTATGGTCAATTAATATTTGGAAAATGGAGCACAAGCATACAATGGAGTAAATATAGCCTCTTCAATAAATGGTGTTGGGAGAACTGAACTAGCACATGGAAAAAAAATGAAACTAGACCACCAACTTACACCATATACCAGAATAAATTGAAAATGGATAAAAGACTTAAACATAAGTTGTTACACCATAAAAGTCCTAGAGGAGAACATAGGCAGTAAAATTTAGGATACCCCATGTAGCAATATGTTTGTCATTGTATCTCCTAGAGCAAGGGAAATAGAGGGGGAAAAAAAACTAAACAAATGGGACTACATCAAATTAAAAGCTTTTACATGGCTAAAGAAACTACAAGCAAAATGAAAAGTGAACTAACTGTATAGGAGGACATATTTGCTAATGATATATCAGACAATGGTTTAATCTCCAGAATATATAAAGAATTCATATGACTCAACACCAGGAAGACAAACAGTCCAATTAAAAAATGGGAAAAGGACCTGAATAGACACTTCTCCAAGGGGGACATACAGAGGGCCCATAGCCATATGAAAAAATGCACAACATCACTGGCCATCAGAGAGATGTAATTTAAAACCACAATGAGATATCACCTCACACCTGTCAGAATGGCCATCAATAAATCAACAAACAATGAGTACTGGTGAGGATGTGGAGAAAAGGGAACCCCAGTGTACTGTTCATGGGAATGCAGACTGGTGCAGCCACTATGGAAAACAATATGGAATTTCCTCAAAAAATTAAAAATGGAAATGCCTTTTGATCCAGCAATTCTATTGCTGGGAATATACACTAAGAATCCTGAAACACCAATTCAAAAGAATTTACGAACCCCTGAGGTTATGACCTTAGAGGTTGAGCAGTACAATTGAGCCGCACAATTTACAAGAGCCAAGTGTTGGAAACAGCCTAAATGTCCATCAGTAGATGAACAGATTAAAAAACTGTAATACATTTACACAGTGGAATATTATCCAGCACAGATAAAGAAGATGGAATTTCTACTCGTTGTGACAGCATGGATGGAACTGAAGACTGTTATGCTAAGTGAAATAAGCCAGTTGGTGAAAGACAAATACCATATGATCTCACTTATATGAGCAATCTAATGAACACAATAAACTAATGAGTAAAACAGAAACAGAGACATGGGAACAGGGACAGACTGACAGTTGCCAGAGGAAAGGGGGTGGGAGAGAATGGTGGAAAGAAGGGGAAAGGATTAGTCAGAGAACAGGCATGAATGACCCATGGACATGGACAATGGTGTGGGGATGGACTGTGAGAGTGGTGGTGGGGGTTGGGACTAGACAGAGGAGGGCAAAGGGGGAAAATTGAGATGACTGTAATAGAATAAACAAGAATAAAAAGATACATAATAAAAAAAGTAAAAAAATAAAGCAATGTTAGAACCCAGGTCAAAAGCAAAACAGAACAAGTCAGAAGTAGTATGCGTCTTTTAACAGCTTGAAACAAGCTTACTCTGATCCAGTTTAGCACCTTCGTGGTTTTAATAGATACCCACTTATCATTTTAACTAGTATAATTGTCTTTTTTTCTTAATGACATATTTCTTTGGTTTATTTAGGGGTTTCAACAGCTCATTTAATTTTGTTTGTGTTTCCTTTATATCTCATTAATGAATATGGGCAAACCTTCTTGAGCACTTTTCTGGGCATGTCCCATTACTGATAGTAATTAGAGTTGGAATAACAACTAATGTTTACGGTTTTTTTTGCTAGCTTACTATGTGCCGTGTGCTGGGCAAAGTGCTATAATACATTGTTGCATAAAATACCCCTTTATATGCGATAAATTTTATTTAATCTGGTTTAAATATCTGATTTTAATACACCTCCTTGCTTCTTTTGCTGCATTTGCTTGGAATATTAGTTTCTCTTCTTTGACTTTCAACTTCCCGTGTTATTTTAGTTTGGGTCTCTCATAAGTAGAGAATATATAGCTGATTAAAAAAAAACTTACTGTGAGAATCTCATTTAGTAAATGAATACAAATCACACAAATGTATCATTACTGATATGTTTACACTGATTCCTGCCAAATTGTTTTGCTTCCTATTCACTCTGTTATTTATTCACTTTGTTTCACTTTCCTGAAATTTGCTGGACTGTCTTCTGTTCTGTGTTAACCTAGTGTTTTTGAAGTTCTATAACCTGTGTTGGCTTATCTGATTTTTCAACACACATATTTACATTTACAGTTTTGTATTAACATTACAAATTAACCAAGATGTCTATCCTCACTACAGGTAAGTTAAGAACTTTGGCAGTATTTTATTTCTTTATTCTCCCTCTCTTTTTGTCAACCTTTCTTTGTACCTCTCAGCTGGGCTTAATTCCAAATTTTTATTAAAATTTTTCAGTAACAAGAAGGTGAAGGGATTAACCAAAAAACACACGTATGTAACACATAGACACAGACGCACTGTGGTGACAGCCGGAGTGAGGGGGTCAAGGGTGGGTGGAGGTGGGCAAAGGGGGAGAAGTTATAGGGGGGGATAGAAAATCTTTGCTTGGGGCAATGGGCACACGATGCAGTGAGCAGACGATGTTTTGTTGAGTTATACACTTGAAGCCTATATGGTTTTGTGAACCAGTGTCTCCCCAATAAATTCAACTCACAAAAACAAACAACCCCCCATATGTTTATTTAGACTGAACTACAAACCTCAATTTTTTACTTGGTTATTACTCCTTTTTTTTGACTCTTTCATCTTCCTCTTGTGTTAACTTCCAGGCATACACACATCTTCTAGCAATTCTTCCACAGGGTAAACTTTCTGAACTTTGCACCTCTGAAAAGGCTTTTATTTTCCCTGGAAAGAACGATATTTCTACAGACAATTTTATGTTCCAGATAATTTCCTCTCAGAAATTAAAATAACTGTTTCACTTTTTGAAACTTATGTGTAGTGCTACAAAGGAAAGTACAATGAATCTCAACTAGAAGTTTTTAGAATTTCCTCTGTTAGTTTCTCCCAGATGTGAATTTTTCCACTCACTTTGCTAAGTGTTTTGATTCAGAGGTTTTTTTTCTTTCTTCCTCTTTTGTAAATTTCAGGAACTTTTCTTCAATAATAAATATTCATTGAGTATTTCATTCAATATATTCCCTCTGACCTTTCCTTCTGGAAGTCCTATTACTTTTAATATTAGAAGTCCTATTATTTTAATTTTTAATGCACCCTGCCCATCATTTACATCTCTTTTCCTTACATCTAATGACCTTAGTATTGGAAATATATCAAGACTCAAATGTCCAACTCATTAATTTGTTCTTCCTTTATGACTATATGATATTTAGGGGGAGAAAATTCTCCAAGTTTGTTTTCTCACATATTTTTTATTTCTTTACAAAATCTGTTTTAATTTCACAAACACAGTATGCTCTCTGATTCCTCTGAGGATATTAATTATACTCCTCATAAAGTCTCCATTTTAGTTTGTTATTTCCATTTCCTCAGCTCTCAGTTCTTTAGTTTGATGTTTATTATGGAGTTGATTTTACTCAGATTTGATAATTCTAGATCATTTGTTTAAAATTTTTTCTACTATTCTCTCTTAATTTAGGTACATAAATGGTCACCAATGGGGAGGGTAAGATGAGCCCTTCGCTATGGACAACGATGGTGGCTCCTCATCCCTTTGAGGTTTCCGGTCTCCTAGCATTGTTCTGCTTCTCCTTTCTAGGTGGCCACATCTACTGCTTGTTCCTGGGGACAGACCTCTGCTGGAAAGTGGGTGTAGGGAGGGCCCATCTACTTAACAGGGCCTACAGCAGCACCTCAGAGTCCCATCCTATTCTGCGTCTAGTATCACTGATCTGGAGCAGCACTGGGACACGTTTTCTAGTGTCTTTTTCAACATACGTTTTGGGTTAGAGTTCCCTCCTTCCATCATATTCCTTCCTCCTTTCTATTTCTTTTTTGTGTAATCTTTAATTTCTGATCCAATAGGGTCACACTTTCTTGATTTATAGAGTTATTATAAATTCATTTGCCAGTTTTCTGTAATTTCTAAGCATTGGGGCAGCTGGGGAAGACTGTAACACACTGTCTTTATTCAAATAATCTAATATTCATTGCATTTGTGGAGTTGTTCTTTAACATGAATACTCTGGTGACAGCAATAAAAAAGATATTTTAAAAAGGAATCTGAATAGTAAAAACATATAATGTTTCCATTTTGGCTGAGTGATTGTATAAAAATTCATATAGCAATGCATTTTTCTTTATTTTATTTTTCTAAATATATTTTATTGATTATGCTATTACAGTTGTCCCATTATCCCATCTTTATTCCACTCCGCTCTGCATACTGTCTCCCACCAGCATTCCTTCCCTCCCGCTTAGTTCATGTCCATGGGTTGTTGATATAAGTTCTTTGGCTTATACATTTCCTATACTATTCTTAACCTCCGCCTGTCTATTTTCTACCTACCATTTATGCTACTTATTTCCTGTAACTTTTCCCTCATTTCCCTCCTCCCCTTCCCCACTCATAACCCTTCTTGTGATCTCCATTTCTGTGATTCTGTACCTGTTCTAGCTGTTTGCTTAGTTTTATTTATTTATTTATTTATTTAGGTTTGGTTGTTGAGAGTTGTATGTTGTCATTTTACTGTTCATAGTTTTGATCTTGTTTTTCTAGATAAGTACCTTTAACATTTCATATAATAAGGGCTTTGTGATGATGAACTCCTTTAACTTGACCTTATCTGGGAAGAACTTGATCTGCCCTTCCATTTTAAGTGATAGCTTTGCTGGATAGAGTAATCTTGGATGTAGGTCCTTGCCTTTCATGACTTGGAATACTCCTTTCCAGTCCCTTCTTGCCTGCAAGGTTTCTTTGGAGAAATAAGCTGATAGTCTCATGGGAATTCCTTTGTAGGTAACTGTCTCTTTTTCTCTTGCTGCTTTTAAGATTTTCTCCTTATCTTTAATCTTGGCTAATGTAATCATGATGTGCCTTGGTGTGTTCCTCCTTGGATCAACTTCTTTGGGACTCTCTGAGTTTCCTGGACTTTTTGGAAGTCATTTTCCTTTGCCAGATTGAGGAAGTTCTCCATTATTTTTTCAAAAAAGTTTTCAATTTCTTGCTCTTCCTCTTCTCCTTCTGACACTTCTATGATTTGGATTTTGGAACATTTAAAGATGTCCTGGAGGTTCCTAAGCCTCTCCTCATTTTTTTTGAATTCTTATTTCTTCATTCTGCTCTGGTTCAATGTTTATTTCTTCCTTCTGATCCAAAGCATTGATTTGAGTCCCTGTTTCCTTCACTTCACTGATGGTTCCCTGTGTATTTTGTTTTATTTCAGTTTGCATAGCCTTCATGTCTTCCTCTATTTTGCAACCATACTCAACCATTTCTGTGAGCATTTTGATTACCAGTGTTTTGAACTCTATATCTGATAGGTTGGCTATCTCTTCATCACTTGCTTCTATTTTTGGAATTTTGATCTGTTCTTTCATTTGGGCCATATTTCTTTGTCTTGGTGCGCCTGGTATGTTGTAAGCGGTGGGGGCTTAGGTATTCGACAAGGTGGGGCCACCCACATTGCTGTGCTGTGGCGCTGTATGTGGGGGAAGGGTCAGACAGGGAACAAGGCTGCTTGCTGGGCTCTTAGCTGGCTTTCAGTTACTTTGCCTGCTACCCACAAGCAAATTGGGCCCTTCTGGTGCTGGTTCTCATGTGGGTGGGTTTGTGTACCTTCTGGGACCCTGTGGGTCTCTCCAATGAACAGTCCTGTGAGGCTGGGAGTTTCTTCTGCCACCTCAACCCCCACAGGTTTCTTCAGTCAGAGGTTTTGAGGCTTTATTTCCTCATGCTTGAACCCTGGGTTGCATGGTTTGTCTTACTCCCTGTTTATCCATACACAAGTGATCCTCCCAGTTAATCTGCACACAAATGTGGGACTGCCTGCTCCACCAGCCACTGCCTGTCTACCCATGCTGCCATCTTGGCTGGAAGCTAATTGCAATGCATTTTTCTACAAAGCCCCCTGCCACCTAAAGACAACCTCAGTTAGGTGAGATATGATAGTTGTTAATTAAATGATGTGTTTGTAAGGTTAAGCCAAAATTCAGGAAGAGTCACATAAATTAGCAGCATATCTATTAAAGTTTCTTTCTTGCAGAAGTAACAGATATGCCTTCTTTAGGAAAAAGAAGAAAGGTTGTAAAGTCCCACTTTAAAAGCCTAAACCTATTAACATTGTATTTGGAACAGTGTAAAGACATGAAAGGCAAAATACTCTGATTCAATGGTAGGAAAACAGGGATATTTGAAAAAGTGGGTTTTTAAAAAAGACATAACATCTTATTGGCTTTGTTTCTTTCTTCCTATTCAAATGAAATGTTTTGAAAATATTATTAGAGAGGACTACATATTCTATTTTCTCCCTCATATTTCTTATGGGAGAAAAACATAGTTAAATTGTTTTTAAAAACTGACCTCAAAGCTATAGAATTCGATCAACTCAACTGGTCACTCATGAATATCATCTGTATTCTATTTTAGCAGGTGAGTCTATAATGACAAATTGTGTGGATAGTGATGGCCAAGGTGAAGAGTGAGACAAATATTCTGTAAACCTGATTGAGAAAATAAAACACATCAAGAATTTCAGTATGAGATTCCTAATTTGTTCTTCTTTGTCAGCTTTTACCCTAGGTAAAAGTTCTTCACATTGTTTGGTTTTGTGACAGGATTTTCCTTCTGAAGCTATGGTAGAAAATTATTATACAACATTCTTTCCTAGACCAATAAAGCAGCATTTGGGACTAGGTGGGTATGAGGAAGGGACACACATATACACACATACCACTACAGACTAAACAGCATTTTTATCATCACCCCAATTGCCGAAAATACTAGGTCCTATCATTATCCTTTTATACCTTTAGAACATAATATCAGCTTAATATCTGAGCCAACAGATGGGAGCATAAGCGAGGTAATTCTGTGGGGTGTGGCCTGCTGTCCCAGGGGAAGAGCTGTAAATAAACCAAGGTGTGGTTGCTATAATAAACTACCTTTAGAACTTAGATGAATTAATTAATGCATAATGAATGTATACCAATTAGAGTGGCACAGGTGTTTTTGTCAAGCACATTATCCTATGTTATTGGAACAGAAACCTACTAACAATGCCGTAGCCTGAAGCCTCTTCACTGTGACTGAACCCGGAAACATTTTTAGTCCAGAGAAATGGCCAAGGAGCCTAACTGAAACCACCTGAGTCATGGAGTGGCTGGCATTTGCTCTGATGTTCCTCTCTGTCCATACTGATTTTAGCTCTTTCTTTTTCAGGCACAAATACTTTCAATTCTTTTCTTGTTTATTTGTTTTGATTTGAAAGATGAATGATTTGGTTTAACCATAAATTCTCTTACATCATTAGTGCTCTGTGAAAATGAAATGTCTACTCTGCTAATTGAAATATATATATAGTCAGCTGTTTATGGACTAGTACATTAATTTTCTAAAATATGTTTAATTTCTTCCATTATCAACTCAACTGCTTTCTAAGCTTAATTCAGGAATGAGTTTTGTGTTTGTCTCCGCTGTTACTAGCAGAGAGGGTTTCTTCTGTTCTTTTTTAAAAAGAGGAAGTAAGCGTTCTGGGAGAGGAAATAGGTAAAAATAAATTTTCTCTGTCCCTAAAAGAAAAAGAATAAATGGCACTGAAGATTAAGTTTTCCTGGAGAGAGAGTGGGGGGAGGAGGTGAGAGAGAAAAAGACAGAGAAAGAAGGGTTGATGTGAAATGATATGACTGAAGGTGAAAAACCTGTATTTCTCTCTCTGCTTCAGAGGGATGAGGGCAGATCATCTCAGTCCCCAGAAAATGCAAGTCTCACTGAAGAGGACAACTTTTCACTGCTGCATGGATGATCTGAGCTTGGAAAATGAAGGGGTGGGGGTCAACAAGTCTCTTCTATTTCAAAATGTGGGTCCCTCTCATAAGCAAGCTACATAATCAGGAAGGGTATTGAATTGGGGTCAGAAAGAAAGGACTGATTTCCTGGTGATAGATTATTTATCTCCAGAAGATAGGTAAAGAAACCTTGTATATGTTGTCAGAGTTCTGGAACCCCATCAAAGCCCTTTCATCTGTTAGTTGAGTGAAATGAGGTCTGTGTATTGTAAGGGTTACAAAAAAGGCAGCCTAATGCCTGTGTTAATCCTGAGGTTAAAAAGAGAAACAGTGGTTGATGGTCCCCCAAGGAGATGTGGAGAGATACTGGACACTTCAGGGATGACAGGAGCCTAAAAGAAGGACTGATAACAGAAGGGCCTGAGCATCAGTTCTAGGCCCAGAGAGATCAATGGTAGGTCCTGAGAGGGTGGCGACTCTCAAAGTGTCACCTGCCTTCAGAGACCACACTGGCCAGTGCCACAGTTTGGACCTGAGAGATATCCCCGGGGCAGGGAGGAGCAGAGCTGTCAGCCCCAGAGGAAATCGAGGTTTTAGCAGTGAAAGACCCCCATGTGGCTGCAAGGGGGTAACAGCAGTGGCAGCTCAGCCTGCAGGTCAGATCTCCCTCTTACCAAATATGAATGCACTTCCTGGGTAATGCCAGGAAGTGGGGAACCCAAGAGAACAATATTCACCTTCTTGCCACTCAGGCACAGAGCAGTTCCATGCCATTTTGATTTAATTTGTTGTGATCAGAGAGATATAACTATATCTCAACTGTGTTATGGAGAAGTTTCTCACAATTAACAGTAAAATTACTGCTATTTCATATTCATTATGAAATTATATTTAATGTTATTTCACTCATACTCATTGTAGTATTAGAAACCACATACTAAACAATAGGAGCTGGTGTTCTGAGTACATGTATTTACTGCAAAAAGAAAGCCAAGTGAGAACCAAGAAATTTCTAGAATTTCTTCCCCACTTATACTACCCTATGAATTTTGATTTTCTGAACCTATTAATATTTTAAATTTGAACTTATGAAAGTGCTACTTGATTAACAGAACATATCTTAGGGACATAGGACCCAGAAGAAAGCACACAGCTCTGAATGGCCAGAATATACTACCACCAAACCATTCTCATTGCTTCAGATCTCTTGTACTGTAATCTCAGTCCCATATTTCTCTTTTAAAAATATTTCAAAGATAGGCACTGGCTGGTGTGGCTAAGTGGATTGAATGCTGGCCTGAGAACCAAAGGGTCACAGGTTCAATTCCCAGTCAGGGCACATTCCTGGGCTGTGAACCAAGTCCCCAGTATGAGGCGCGTGAGAAGCAACCACACGTTAATGTTTCTCTCCTTCTCTTTCTCCTTCCCTTCCCCTCTCTACAATAAATAAATAAATCATTCAAAATTTTAAAAAAATCTCTTTCCTTAAAAAGAAGTATCTCAAAGATAAATTTTATCCCCTAAACAACTTTTAAAGATCAGAACCACATTCCACTGAAAATCAGATAATTGATTTTTTAGCTGATAATTAATCAGGTAAAATCAGAATAATCAGCTAAATCTCAGATTTCAGGGAGACAACTGAAAATCTCAATGTAATAGTAGTGAAAAGATTTCATACTCTACACAGTTTGAAAATAAAAGCTTTCTCCCAGTAAAAGCTGAATAAACAAAGATGAGATATAAGTGACTGAACTGAAGATAAAAGATATTTGCAATCACAAATGTTTAATATGCATAAAGTAGTTGATTACTAATAAAGAATGTTTAGGTCAAGTGTAACACTTTTGGCTTTTCTATTCTAAGAATCATCAGTATTGATTTAACTATGCATTGCTATTTAACAATATGCATTTAAAATATGTCCAGGGGAATAAATGTAAGTGCTATACACAGCATGGGAGATAACAATTACTTACCCTGTCGGCTGGCTCTCAAATTCTTCTGACCATTGCTCTTGAATATCCTCTGTAGAAAGATCTACATCCCGGGTGGTGGCAAAATTAAACTCACTGCCTTCATTTCCATGGAAATAAATGGAGTTCCCATCTGACTGACAGCTATGCTGTAGATAAAAAGAGAGCATGGGGTGGCTGTTGAATTGGTTCTGTAGCTGTAGCTGTCTTACTCATGTATAATTAGAATTTTTAGAAAAGTCATTATGTTATTCCTTCTAAGATGGTGTCTCAAGTCAAAAGAGCTTGTTACCTCTTTTTTAGTCTTGTTTATTCAATTACAATTTCTAACTTATTAAGTTATTATAAAAAAGAAGTCAAGAGGCCATTTGAGCTTTGCCATCTCAGCCTTCAGTATGAAACAAGAATATTTTAATTAGAGTAATTTCCCATCTTGAGCATAGTCCTTATTGTGGGAATTAGATAATGACTTGTCATATATTTTCAATACTGCAGTTATGGGCTAAATTGCACTGACCTTTTCAATATTCCATATATATCTAGCTTGTCATTCAAGCCTTTCACAATTTCCCTATAAATGGGACATGAGTAGAATAGCCGGCTAGTCAAAACATGGAATACAGAAAAGGTCAAAGCAATCCGTGATATGATCATATATTCTCAGCTACCTTCTGAGTAAAAGTTTCTGACCAAATCTAAGAAGTGCATGATATCCCCAATGAGGAGCTGAGGAATCACAAACTTTGTTATTCTCCAAAAGAAAACTAGTTTTATAAAAAAATTTTAAAAATTTCTTATAATAATTTTTAACCTATATTTTTTCAGCTTAAAGTGGATAGTCTAAGGCAAGAGCAAACTTTGGAGCTGAGTAAACTGAATACTTTTTTAAAAATATGATAAATTTTCATTAATAATTTTTTGGTTATAAGTCATATATAAAGAAATGCTAATAAATGAAAGATCAAAAATCCTTTTAAGTTATATACTCTTAGAATGAAATAGATATGAAGAGAAATAGTTGGGCAAAAAATATCAGTTAGACCCAGTGACTGTAAGTTGTATAGGACAGGGGCCGTGTCCATTTTATTCTGCATTGTAGTCCACGTCCTGGCACAGTGCTTGGCATATAGTAGGAATTCAAATATATTCTTCAAATAATTTAATAAATTAATGAGTGAATGATACAGTTATGCCTTTTCAAATAGTCAGTCTTTAGGGAGAACTCATTATGTGGAAAGCATTAAGGAAGGTATTGGGAGGAAGGGGTTTATAATGAAGTCTAATAACATATAATCTTTGGTCTCAAAAAAATTACCAGTCTAGCTGAGATACATCAAAGATAGGTCTCCATCCTAGGTAACATATAGTAAGTGCTGATGAGTGAGAGAGACCAGAAATCACTGCATCCAGGGCTAATCTAGGTGAGCAGGTTCCATAAATGAGCAGGACTTTAACAGGCCTTAAAATAGAAAATAAAAATCCAAGTTGGATGACAAATATGAATATATGATAAAGGTGATAAGTAGGCATGATTTTCAGAGTTAGACTGTATACTGTCAGGTCTACAGTCTAATGGATCTTTTTTTAAAGATTTTATTTATTTATTTTTAGAGAGGGAAGGGAGGGAGAAAGAGAGAGAGAGAGAGAGAAACATCAATGTGTGGTTGCTGGGGGCTGTGGCCTGCAACCCAGGCATGTGCCCTGACTGAGAATCGAACCTGTGATGCTTTGGTTTGCAGCCCAAGCTCAATCCACTGAGCTACACCAGCCAGGTAATGGATCTTAAATCATAGTCTAAGAGATCTCTACAACATCCTTGGCATTGGTGTTCTAGAATGGAGGAAAGATGTATGCAAAAAAAAAATGCTTTATGACAATTAAGCTGGTAAAGTCAATTGGGGAGGAATCGGACTACTACAGTGAAAGAGTAAATAAAGCTTTCAGAAGTTCCTGTACATTCAAGTCAAAGCATATCATCTTCGGGGAGTCATTTCACAGCATTAAGATGTTAAGGCATATCCAGTGGGCCTGTATCATCTTAGATATACTGTGGTGTGTGGCATGTGTCATCTGCCTGAGAAACTTCACACCACAGCAAATACAGGTTATTTACGGATGTGAAACTCAGCTCATTGTATGCACTCTTTAACCCAAACACATTGATTGAAACTAGGATTCAATTTTATTTAATAGTAAATAGAAACTGTCAAGTTATGAAAATGCAAGTATCTTTTACTACTGTGCATCCTTTAAAGACAATAAGTGCTAAGTGGAATAATACAGATGACTTTCTTAATAGTAAATCCACTGAACTGTAAATTTCACAATTATCCTCACATTCTAGAATTCTGAACAACTGTGGCCTATGTCTGGAAGTAATATAAGGACTCTGATGTCAATGCAAACAATACATTACCATTATCCAAGGAAATGGCATATATGAAATATTTATACATGTGGAAATAGAATAATTTATATTACAATTTAAAAGGATATATTTGTGTAATAAAAATAATGACTAAGTTAACATGAAACCTTCGTCATTTCTGGCTAAACATCAATTTAATTATTTCAATTTTGGTTCCATTTACCTCAGAATTGTTTAATATTTTAAGACTGTGTGATACATAATTATGTTTTACCACTCCTCAAAAGTTAATATTATTAACATATCTGATACATATTTTAATTTAGTTGAGATTGAAATTTTATATAAAAGACCAAATCATTATAAAACTGGATAGCATATTGTTAAACTTGTTTCACAAAATTAAAATGTCTTGATGTTTCAGAAAACTAAAGCTATATTTTAAATGATATTTATATTAGTTATTTTGCTGCTACAAAACACAATTGTAGTTGAATAAAACATTTGTAATTGTACTATTAAAAATTATCTATTAAATGTACATTTTTTTCACTATAACTGCAAAAGTTCCAGCATGGGAAGCACAAACCTGGAAAAATTTAACACTCACTTTGAGTATTAACTAATTTTCATACTAATATGGTCTAAAAATTAGTAGGATCTGTCTTTGGCAAGTTTCCACAAAGGATAAAACAGTTTGCTTTTGTAGTTTTATTATTTTTATAGGGAAGAAAGTGTTCTTTACCAATCTGTAGTAAAAGAACCATACTCAATACCAAATCTAAAGTCAAACAAACAGGGCAGTAGTTTATACCAGTCAGTGTTCATTTTGCACCAAAAACATCTTAATCCTACCTGTCAAGTTTAAGGGTAGACTCACAGTTAGCTTTATTCTCCCTACCCAACTAGACCCAATGTCCTTTGGGTGTCAAGGGAGAAAAGTATTGTTCTTTGAAAATTCTCGTCTTCACAGTCTTCGTGCAATGTCGCATTATCAACCAAAGACTGTGACATACCCAAAGTAAACAATTCAGGAGAAGGTAGCTCAACATTTTCTATCTCATAGTAAGATAAGGCTGTCATTATCTGAGCAGCAGGACCTACAGATGAACAGAACCTACACCCAGGTGGCTTGCTCTGTTCCCCACCACACTGAGGAGATCAGGTAGGATTTCTGTCTCAGCCATTCTGAGTAGAAGCCAATGTTTTCCAAGTTTGAAATGAGGCTAATATGAAGCAGCAAGGTAATGTTAGGACTACAAAATAGGGGATAGTCTGTGAAACTGGTGAATTCCTAAGACATCTGAGCAGGAATGGGCCAACTGAGAAGCTCATTATGTATAGTACTTGTACTCAAGAATTTTGTGAAGGGTAGGGGACAGTTCAGGGTTCTCATTGTGAGGGTTCATAAGATCATTACAAGGCAAGTTAGAGTTTTGTGTTAATTCTATTTCAGAGTGGGTCACAGGGGGCTTAATGTTTTAGAGATGGTCTGATCTCCCAGATGCTCCCCAAACTAAGAATTTACGTCTGAATGCATCTGTTTTTTTCTTTCTTTTTTTATTGTTGTTCAAGTACAGTTGTCTCCAATTTCCCCTCACTTCTCTCCCCCACCCCAGCCATGCCCACCTCCCACCCTCAATCCTATCCCTCTTTGGTGTTGTCCATGTGTCCTTCATACATGTTCCTGAAAACCCCTCTCCCTTCCCCCCATTATCCCCTTCTATCTCCCCTCTGGTTACTATCAGTTTATTCTTTTTAAAAAAATTTTATTTTAATTGATGTTCAAGTACAATTTTCTATCTTTTACTCCCACCCAAGCCCACCCACCCAGGCCTCCCCACCTCCCTCCTATTTCCACCCACCCCTAGTTTTTGTCCATGAATGCATTTGGATTGAGATGGAGCCCCTGGGTTTCAGCTTGCTTGATATTGCATGTCTGCATCTGAAAGGGAATCATGGCCTGCTTGATTAGGTAGGGGTTATTTAAACTTTCTCCTAGAATCTACTTCAATTAATTCAGTACTTATATGAATCAAGCTGATAAAGACTGGGAAAGAACAAAATGCTGGAAAACCAAAACAATCAAGATAACAAAGAATGAAAACTCGGTTACTATCCACAAGGCATTTGGGGATTGGAATCAGAAGCATGTTCCAGTACTTTTTTCAGTTTAATGGTTACATGATTTTGTACAATTCATTTAACTCCTCTAGGTCTGTTCCCAGGCTGTAGAATGGGACCAATAATGTCTATTTCCTAGAAATGGTGTTAGAAGCACAAATAATATTATATGTGGAACTTTTATTGAAACTTCTAAGTGTTATAATTGTTATTTCTGAATATATGCATTTTTTCCTAAAAATAAGCTATTATATTCCAATCTCTTAGCTGTAGGCAACAGAGAAATTGAAGGCTATTTAAATCTATTTTTATTTGTGTTTCTCATTAGAATAGTCATTAAAATTCTTCAAATCAACTTAAAACCTTTAGTGAAATGTAAAAAAATATATTTTTCACAATACAATATGGTAAAGATACTGCATATACTCATTCATTTTCTGTTCAGATAGACCATCAATTAGAAATTTAAAAGCCCTTCAAATTTTGGCAGATTACCAAACATTCTCCCAAGATAGGAAAACTTAACAAAGCAACATGCCTGTTGCCACTTCTCTTACTGATGCATTGTATAACATCAATGCACTATGTTGAAAATTCAAACAAAATGTGCATTGAAAGTATGAAAAGAATTTCAGAAAATTGCTCTCCGTAATTTTACTACCCAGATGTTTTTATTCAGCATTTATGCATACTCATATCATTTATATGCAATAACAATTAAAATCTAAACAACTTCAAAAGACAGTTAAATGAGCTCTTGCTATGATAAGAAGTAAGAATATTTTGAAATTTAGGACTATTTTATTTTGAGTAAAAAAAATCTATTGGGTATCCTTGAGAAAATTATTATAAATAGCATGTGACTTCCTGAGTCATAGATTTGATTGACTTATAGTGAGTATATAATAGGTAACTAGCATTTATTCTGAGTAAAGTGAAAGTATAAATTCTATAGATGGTTCTAAATATTTCTATTTCTAGTTCTCCTAATATACATTCATTATAATTATTTTTACTTTGTTGCATTATTCTAGCATTGATTAATGACATACAAGTACTGAAATGGCCCAGTTATTAAAAATCCCTTAAATACAGTCTTTATTTGTTTCTATTTGTCAATCAAAAATATTTTCCTACTTTGTTGTTTATGGGTTTTCTTTACTTGAAAAGCAGAACACAGTGTAACTAAGTGACAAGAATTTGCCATTCAGAAAAGCATCAACAGGAAACATCAGTGCAAATTCCTCAATATAACAAGTCCTTGGCTGCAATTCAGGATAGCATTTTTCTAAGGTCGTTCCCTATACTCTGCTGAAAATGCTAATGACTTCACCTCTGTACTTGTAAAAGTACTTGCAATCACCTCCGCCATAGCATAATTAGGTTTTCATCAAAGATGAACACTAAGGCACCTCTTAATATTATCTCCCTAGGGTCTAATGGCCCTGATGATTCTTTCAAGCATCTGTAGCCTTGCAATTTATTTTTCTACAATATCATTTTTTGTTGAAGTGAGTATATTGGGCATTTGGGCAATGCCAGCTTGCAGAGAGCTGGTGGCAGATGGAATGAAATCTGCCTGGTATGCTTTCCCCTCCACATGAGCAGAGCGCCATCCATTTCCTCCATTAAGGAGTTGTCACTCAGCCCACCCAGCTGGAAGACCGTTTTTTGATAGTCAAGCTGGCTGGTGGCAGACAATTCAAATACAAAGTGCACTTTAAAAGGAAGCTAAAACATCATTTGTAGGAAAATTGAAAATGCATGGCTTCCACCACAGCCAATTTTTTAATAACTGTAATACTTTAAGTGATTATTTTTGCCACTTCAGATTGCTCCTTAGAGAGGAGAGATTTTTAAAATTAAAATCTAGGCAATGCAAACAGATGAGATATGAGGAGCAGAGAAAAGAGAAATAAGAGAAATAAAATTAATTACAACAGCATTGTTGACAGAGCCATAAATTAGCCACTATCTCACTGGAAATAAACTCATATATTGGTATATGAATTTCTGGATTAAAGTGAGATGTGAGATTGAGTGACTGGAAATTCACTGACTTATAGCCTACATTACATATCATTGTGTTTCCCAAGCCTTCCACTATGCTATATAGATTTACCACATAGAAATACCTATCTCCTATGTCCTTGTTCAATGGTCTTTAAGGGTACAGACTTTCATACTATTAAAAAAGACAAAATAGGAGGAGAATGATTTCCTTCATGAGGTAAAATGAATTTCTGTCATTTTTCATATTTAACTTCTAGGAAATGTAATGCCGCTTAAAAAAAAAAACCAGAAAACTTGGCTATGAACAGAGTGCAGGGGCAGGGGGCGAAGTGCATTTTCTCTAGTCAACACACTAGATCCACCATGGTGAGTGAAATTTAGGGGGCTTGAAGAGTAGTTTTCCTTAATGAATCCAGTTTTCTGGATTCATTAAACATTCACATTTGAACTACTTTATACTGTGATTTATAAAGATTCAATTTATTTTGTGACAAGTGTATAATTACTTGGCAATAGTTATGACAACTCTAAAATAGCGATAGTGACAGATTTAAATTGGAGTAATGAGAGAAAGAATAACAACGTAAAACTCCATAGGGTAGTTGTTAACCTTATTGATGGGGATCAATTTGATTTTCACAATGTCCTAGGTTTTCAGACTTGCCTTCTCAAATTAAGGCCAAGCATGTCAAGCACAACATGGAAGAATCCAAGATACTGAGGAATAAAAGGTCCTGCTTTGTAGTAAATATCTTTGTCTATGAAAAATGCAAGCTGTTAGATCTTGAGGAAGCTACTTGATCTCTCTGAGCCTGTTTTCCCATCTGTGAAATGGGAGTAATTTTGAGAATTAGATGAGATATTGTGGGTAACATGCCTACTAAAGATTGGGAAATCTTAGGAAATCAGTAAATGTTAATTCCCTCCTCTGTTTTCCCCCATCTTCATTCACTCATTTAACAAACCTTACTCTGATGAATGTCACTATGCAAGTTATTATTCTGTGTGCTGTTGAGGTGCACAGCTGATGGAAAATGTTACTGTGTTTTTGATGTTCATATAGGATAAAATAAATTTCACTTACTATTATTGTATTAACTTAAATAGTGATTAACTATGTCAGCTTCAAATCAGAAACAAACAAAAATGGGTACATTAGGTAGAGAGGCTCTTGCGACTTGTTTGAATAGTTATTTTTTAACAGAATTTATCAGATGTATTTGTTTCTGTATTATTGCCACTCATGTCATGGTGATTTGGCTCCATTCCATGTTTCACTAATGCTATTCTATATTAATTACTGCACAAATAGGCTGCATTGGTGGGACTTGTGAAAAACACACTACTTACATTTAACCCTTCATCCCCAAAGTACTCTTATTAGTTTAACAAATTATATTCTGGCTCATTCTACAATATCATGTACCCAGCTCTTAGGGGAAACATGACAATAACAGTAATGCGATTCAAAGTGAAGAACATCCCAGGCAAAGGGAATTTAGGTAGACAGCATGCAATTAACCATGCTGGAATCTGGCCAGAAAACCATAGTTAACATTCCGATTCTTAATGGAAAGAGACATGGGAACATGGACTAGCTACAGGTCTTACTGAGCTCAGGTTTATCCTCATTACAAAGACAGGACTCAAATCCCTCAAGTTACAGACCAGATAAATTTCCAGTACAATGATTTGCAAAGAACATTTCTGGAAAGCATATCTGATTTCTTCTTGCTTGTCCTTATACTATAAAAAAATCATTAAATAAATTGTTAAAACCATTTTCTGGGGTGATTAATTTTTGAGCATTATGGTGGGTAGATATCACTCTGCCAGGGGATTATATTCCAAAATAGCATGTTTAAAAATGAATTCTGCTTTGAGTGTGGTTATCTCTTTCACTATTTGTCTTAGTTTTTTTCATTAGCCTCAACTTGCATTAAAACTTTCAATTTTCAGACAAGTTATTTATATGTTTTTGTAATTTGGATGTATTGGCCTTTATTTTTCATTAATGATTAAATAATTTGTGGCAATAGTATTAGACAGGTGGCAGTGGAAAGAAACCCAGAATGAAAGATTCAATTCTTATTTAGGACTGGAGATCCATCTAGTGTCCTTTGGGACCATGAATTTGGCAAATGCATAATGTATAAGAGCTATAAGAAAATTAATACACTCTGCTGTTTTAACTTAATGCTTCTTCTTAATGGGTTGTTGATTTACCTAATAGCTATTGTCTTAATTAGGGCCTTCAGTGTTTGTTAAACTATGAAATTTGTTATTATTGAATATTTATCAACAATAAATGTAGGAAAGAGAAAGCAGCCTGTTTAACTGAAAGTATAGCTGTATAGAGGAGGTTAAGATATGATCCTTCTAAATTCTGTATACTTAATTACTCCAAATTCTTGGCATAAATTTGCAAAATTTAATAAATTACTTTTTTAAGGTGACTACTTTTAAATACATGTGATCAAATCATAACCTATTGTTAAGGTAAGCCTTTATAAAAGAATCTGTAACATTTAGCACTGATTAACTTCTCCACACAAGCTGACATACATGTGTGGAAGGTGTAATCTGGAATTCTTAGCTATTAACACAGTGAACTAGGATAATAAAAAGGAAAAGATTAGCACATACAGGCACAGAATTCAGAGTGGGAAGATTTCTTAAAAGTAAAAAAAAATATATGAGTAACAGCACCAATATCAAAATGATCTGCATTTAATCTGTGGGTCAATTCCAGAGTTGACAGGAGCCAGTGATTTATGCCTTCACAAGCTGAGAGTAACCAGGGTAGCTGAGCAGATATAAACATTTATTAACGGTGAGTGAGCAAAGCTCTCTCTCTCTCCTTTACACACACAGACACACACAAACAGATATCAAGGAGTCATAGATCATTCATGCTTGCAAAATACAGATTTTGGCTACCACTAAAGATGAGAATGAACAAACAAACAAAAATAAAGCAGCTGCTTGCCAATATTCACCTCCATGGCATACCAATCCACTTGGAAACTGCTTCATGGGGTACTACTAATAAAGGATGAGGGGGGAAAACCCACAAACTAAAGTCTGCTCACAGCTCTTTCCTAATCATTTGTCCCTGGGTTCTCTTCTTCTCTTCTTTATTTTTACAAGAGGCAATAGTATATTGATTTTAATAAGGATACTGTTTTTATGTAAACCAATAAATGAATGGTAAGTGTTTTATTCAGTTCATCATACATTGATTGAATACATGAAGAAGAGTTCTTGTCTGAAGTAGAAATTATTTGGCTGCAAGTAGCATGTCAAATGAGAGCTAGCATAAACAAATACGGGAATTTATTGGAAGGCCAGAATATCTTGTCTCACAGAGAAGTAGAAGTGAAAGAGATAAGACATTAAGCCAAGTTATCCCCAGAATTTCACTTTCTGCTCAAAGTTTTTTTTTTAATTTGTTGCCCAAATTATAAACTCTGCCAAGAACAAAATTAGCTTCCCTCAGAAAGTTTGTCAGTTACTTTGGAAGTATTGAGTTGAGGTTTAGGGTTTCATCACCAGCAGCCCGTGAAGGGCCACCTTCATGCTTTTGGGCTATTGCTCTAGCTTCTTGGGCCCCATGCAAAATGAGAACAGTACTAGATCTCTCTCACTATTTGAACTGTCCCGTGCAGTTCTTTGGCTTGGATGCATGGCAGCTTTGCTTGTGCTCAGAGTTTTACTAGACCTCTTGGGAATTATTCCTCAGCTTCAATAATTATGCAGAATTTTAGGTTTCTCCTAAAATTTTCATCTTGAATTTTCATCTTAAAATCTAATGAACTCACAGCAAGCCCAAGCAAACCAGAAACCATCCCATCCCTTTAATCTTCTACTTTTCCAGGCACTTCACCCTTCTCCTATCAAAGATCCTGTGAACCCTTGCTGTAAGCAGGGTCTAGGTAAGGAGCCAAGCATACATGCATGCTCTTTGACTCTAGGAAGTAAATCACTGTTACCGAGGAAAGATCTTTCCTATTGGATAAGAAAAGACTTCAAAATGCAGGTCTCCTTTCCCAGATAGTAGTGCTCTTGCCCTTATTAGTGTCACTTGCTTCTTACACTCAAGTTGGCAAGGCAATCACTTGTGCTAAGTCCTGACTTCTACACCCTGACACTCAGAATGGGACTTACAGTTGACTCAGTCAGAATGCCTTCTTTGTGCATTTTCATCAATAAGTGGTTGGTGGGTGCTCTGCAGATTAATTCTGATCAATGTCCTGGGTAAAGGTATACTTGATTACTGATCATTTCTGTGACTGATAGGTTCTTAAATCATTTGATTTTGATGATGTACATTTCATTGAACAATGTCCTAGATCAAATGAACTTAACTGAAATATATAGAACCTTTCATCCCAAAGAGGCAAAATACACTTTCTTTTCAAATGCGCATGGAACATTTTCAAAGATAGACCATATGATAGGACACAAAACAAGCCTCAACAAATTCAAGAAAACTGAAATCATATCAAGCATTTTCTCTGACCACAAGGGACTGAAGCTAGAAACCAACCTCATGGAAAAAACTCAAAAACACTCAAACTCATGGAGATTGCATAGCATGCTATTAAACAACAAATGGATCAAGAATGAGATCAAGAAGGAAATTAAAAGTTTCTGGAAACAAATGAAAATGAATTCACAACAACTCAAAACTTATGGGACACAGCAAAGGCAGTCCTGAGAGGGAAGTTCATAGCAATACAGGCCTATCTAAAAAAAAAATAGAAACATGTAAAATAAACAACTTAACCCTACACCTACAAGACCTCGAAGAACAACAACAAAGACGGCCCAGAGCAAGTAGAAGGAAGGAAATAATGAAGATCACAGCAGAATTAAACAACATAGAGACTAAAAACACAATTCTAAAGATCAATAAATCCAGGAGCTGGTTCTTTTGAAAAGATAAACAAAATCAACAAGCCTTTAAGCAGACTCATTAAGAAAAAAAGAGAGAAGACCCAAATAAAAATCAGAAATGAAAGAGGGGACATTAAAACGGTTACCTTAGAAATACAAAGGATTATAAGAAATTACTATGAAGAACTATATGCTAAGAAATTTGAAAACCTAGGTGAAATGGACAAATTTCTGGGTTCTCTTCTGAGTACTTCACTGATTTCTGTAGCTCTTCTCTTTGATGGTGAGTCATTGAAAGTAGGCAGCTTCAGCAGCTCCAGCCTGACCCTTCAAACACCTACATTTAGTGTTTTCCTTGAACTTAAAATTAAGGATATTCTCAGACTGCAGGATGTGTCTGAAGAATTGGAAAAAGATGACTTTGATGAACTTGTCCAGATGTTTCAAGAGTGACTAAGGAAAATGAAGCACTAACCATCCAGGGACTTCACAGATACTCAATATTCATCTACTAGAGATAAACCTTGAATGACAGGGTCTTTCTCATTGTACTGATATCTAGAAAGCACTCATGAAATGCCATCATTACTGCTATTCACATTATTATTATTTATAACTATGATGATGAAGATTATGATGATGATGATGATGATGATTATCCATGCTCTGCAGGTATCATTCCTGGCTATGAGAATCCTACCCAAAGTGAAATGTTGATTCTTGATTTTATATGTCTTAAATGGAAGGGGCCAAAATATCAGTTTATTTCCTTTAAACTCTGATGGCAAAACCAAGACCACTGTCAATGAGTTGGAGCTCCAGAAGTTGCCTTGAGATTAATCATTGTCCCACTTCTGGCAGGAAGAATGTGCCTCCCATTCTTTTTTTTCCCCTAGGACACTGAATTGGAACCTCTCTTCACCAAATTTTTTTTCTTTCTTTGTTTTCCTTTCTTTTTTATTTAAATGATTTTTATTTTTAAACTATAGTTGACATAAAATATTATATCAGTGTTCAGGTATATGCACCAGTGACAAGATTACTCTACCCAGCAAAGCAATCATTTAGAATCAAAGGAAAGATAAAGAGCTTCAAAGACAAGAAAAACCTGAAGGAGTTCATCACCAACAAACCAGTATTATATGAAATGTTAAAGTTTGTTTTTTGTTTTTAAGAAGAAGGAGAAGGGAGAGGAGGGGGGAGAATAAGGAAAATATGAACAATAAAATGGCAATGAATACATATCTATAAATAATTGAATCTAAAAAACAAAACAAACAAGCAGAACTGAAACAGACTGATAGAGCATTTTCACAGCTGTCAGATTAGAGGGGTTCAGGGACATGGGCAAAAAAGGTGAAGGGATTAGGAAGTACAGATTGGTTGTTACGGAATAGTCATGGGGATGTAAAATAAAGCATAGGGAATACAGTCAATAATATTGCACTAACTATGTATGGAGTCAGATGGGTATGAAATTTTTAGAATGGTCACTTATTTTTTTTAAAGATTTTATTTATTTATTTTTAGAGAGGGAAGAGAGAGAGAGAGAGAGAGAAACATCAATGTGAGGTTGCTGAGAGACATGGCCTGCAACCTAGGCATGTGCCGACTGGGAATCGAACCTGTGATGCCTGGTTCGCAGCCTGCGCTCAATCCACTGAGCTACACCAGCCAGGGCAGAATGGTCACATATTAAGTTATATAGTGCCTCCTATTCTAAAATGTGGCACCAATGTCCCCAGCCACCTGACAGGGAGAGGCACTGCTAGGGATGGCAGGCACTATAGCAAGACCTACTCTCACAAGTGTAAATGAATGGGCAGAAACCATATCCAAAAGTTAAAAAAGAAGAAATATTCTGTAAAAGAAGGCAAAATCATCGCAACCAATACTGAATAGAGCTGGTTTAATATCAAGAGGCTTTAAGGCTCCTTGCCTTGCAGAGTCAGTAATCTGCTTACTCTGGGAGATTTCTAATGAGGGTGGTACTCTGGGGAGCTTTATGACTTGCAGCACTCTATTGGCATTTAGAGCCCCACCTACATGGTCATGAACAACGGGCTGCTTAGGGATTTGTGGGAAATGAAAACTCATGATGGTAACTAGAAGCATAAAAGTGTGGTGTGCCTTTTCTTTCACATGGACAAGTTCTGTGAAAAAACACTGGAGATGAGTCAGGCAAAGCTAAGAATTTGTGAGGAGAATGGAGGAGGAACACAGATGGCTACATAGGAAGAACATGTTACTTCTGTAACCTTTACAGACCTCCAAAATCAAAAAGTACAACAAATATAAGGCCAGGTTCATTGTTAGAAACTTGCTGTTATACATCTATTTCGTATTAATTACTAAAGAGCCAACAGATGGTAATGGCCTTCTACTGATCCAGGGCAGCTTTAAACTGGTGACCTATAACTGCAATTCCCCAGATCATGTGAATTCCATAAGTTAATTACTCTATTGGTATTATATCATTCTGCCCTACTTGATATAAACAAGGATAGGCTTAGGTGAAATAGATTAAATATTCCCAAGAAAACTGAAAAAGAAATCTAAAAAAGACAAGGAGAAATATGAACTCCAAATTCCAGTGACTCACTTGTATCTTTCTTCTTTTACTTGACATTCTCAAACTTTATTTTCAAACTCATCAGCTAGACAGTTTACATACTCACTACTCTCTATTCTCTTGTTTTATAAATAGAAGAACTTAACAATTTGCTGTTAATAACAAAAACTACTAATATTAATATTTCAAATTATAAGCATGACATTGAAACAATTCCAATGGAAATTATTTATTTTTATTGCCAAAGATTACAAATATGGGCAATACTTGTGTCCAGTGTAATCAACTTAGTGGATTTCATTTTGATATTACTTTAATGACATATAAGGGTGACATAATTTGTGAAGTCTGTATTTTTCATATCCTGTTGATTTCCCCTTCTTCATAATTGGAGCTGTCAGCTTAATCCTTTGTATTCTATTGATTTTCCTCTGTATTCACTTCCTTTTGAAACTTACTTGTTCCTAAAGTTTTCAATTAAAAGGACATGTATTTATTAAGTCCTTTCTATATGCAAGATACTATCCTAAGGGTTTATATGTATTTTTAATTTAATTATCATGACATTAGTTGCATACTGTTATTAGTCCCGTCATGGGTGAAGACACTGAGGAACTGAGAGTTTAAATAACTTGCCCAGGACCACATGGCTAAAACCTGTAAATGGTGAAGCCAAGATATGCACGCATAGGCTTATGTCAATTTTCTTAACACTTATGCCATATCCAGTCCTATTCACAATATTTCTAGCTGCCTTCAAGTCATCACTGACTGTGAATTTCATTTTCTTTCCCCATAAACTAGATCATCTCCTTATTTTTTCCAGCTTTTCATCCAAGTCAATTAACACCTAATAATCTAGCATGTGCTTAGATTCTGGGATTCAACAATGGTTTGGAATAGTTCCTGAGCTTAAGAAACTAACATTTTAACCAGGAGGAGAGAAACATAAACAAAAAATAAAGCAATGTTATAAATGCTCTCATAGAGGTGTATGTATAGTGTAACAGAATGTTGAAATGGAACTAATTTTGCTTTAGTTTTGGTTGAGGCTCCAAGAAAATAGGTGGCAACTCCTCCACATTCCAAAGGATTACATATAAGGATCTAGCAAAAGAGGTGGTAAAAGGGTTTAGTTACCACTTGCCTTGAAGGTACACAAGCTTGCAGATGATGGGAGTAGGCATCTGGACAATGAAGAGATGACTTCTTTAGAAAGTGTTGGTGAGCTATGAGTCCTATCCATGCCCATGTTAGGGGAGGAGGGTACTTTTTCCACTTCTAATGCCTGGTGTGTAGAACTTCAAGAATCCCACTTGGAGGTCATGCTGAATGGGCTTGGACTAGTGCCTGGAGCTTCCTGGCAGGTGGATGGTTAGGAAGAGGGCTGCATTTAAAAGTAACTACTCTCCTCCCAATGATAGATCCAAGATGACTGTTCACCATAGACTAGGCTTGGGCCTGTGCACACAAGAGACAACCTAGTTTGTCTAAGACCCTCTCCCCAAAGCACTTCTTCAGGGACTAAGGAGCCCTCAGCAGAAAGAGGTTGCAATCATTAGCCAGAGGTCCCAGTGGCTAAGAGTAGAAGCAGACATGAGCGATGCATGGGAGGACTGCATCCAGGCTTTGTGAGGAGTGGGGAGATTTCCAAAGAGCCTATTGGTAGGTTCAACAGAGAGCTAGCTTTGACCACTTGCCAGGATGAGGGATCAATACTTTTGGTTTACAACAATATCTGCATCTTGTCTCTTCCCTGGAGAGCTCTGAGGCTGAGACTCATGGGGGTTGGTGAGAAAAGAGGACATTACCATTGTCTCCATTCCCACAGCAGCAGACCTAAGTGGAATTACTGCAGTGAACTGGTCATATTTGTTATCAAACTGAGACTGTTTAGAAGACTGAAGTGATTGGATGACATTTTTTGTCTACTAGCTATCTTAGGACAGGCCTTAGTTTTTGTGAAAAGAAGGCAGAGATGAATTTGAATGGTCACTTGGGAAAAAGAATGGACCTCTTTTCCACAGCCAGACCCCTCCACCAAGTCCTGTTTGTTCAATCTAATGGTTACACCAGCACAGAGAGGAGGAAGACATTAACTATAGAAAACTTCACATGGACAGATATTTAAACTGGGCCCTAAAGGATGATGTGGAATTGCTAGGCAGACAAAAAAGAAAGGTGGGAAAGCATATATAAAGGGGTTGGGAGTGTGAAATTCTGTGATGTATTTGTGACACTGGAGCACAGTGGGGTAGATGAGGATGAAGAGTCAGGTGGGGCCTAGACTGAAAATGGCCTTAAATTTCATGCTGAGGAGTTTATCTTGTATCTTTTAGACCTACACAGGAAGCCATCAAAGGTCTTGAGTATGGAGGGAGCATAATGTAATTTCTACTAAGGAATGATGCTGGAGTTTTGTTGGTGGCACCCCTTTGTATGAGCCTTGGCTGTTAACATCCTTGCCAGAGGCAGTCTGCTACCATTAGACTGCTGATTTCTCTTTCTTTAGTGTCTCCCCATCCTCACTCTATTTAACCTCCCAGGCAGGTTACTGAAAATGCCTCCTGCCTCCATATGGGGAATATTTTAATAGTCCTATCTCAAGTTCACTTTAGGTTAGAAGTCAATACTTGAGATGGACCTGTAACTAAGATTGTGAAAACAAAATCAGCTGTGGAAGAGGAGACTAGAGTTTGATTTGAACTTACTAAGTTCTAATGTATAAAAATCAGATCAAGAAATATGAGAAAAACAAGAATCTTTTCACTTATAGCCAGGAAGTGATGGGGAAGAAAATGAGCAGATAATTAGCAAATAGATGGATGTTGAGAAGAAACAGGAGAAACAGAAGCACATCAGTTTATATTTACTACTTATAAGAGCAAAGTCATGTGGTGACTGAGATCAAGACTAAGTTGTCTTTTATTTGAATCCTGGCTCTGTCACTGGTGAGGAGTATATTTTGGACGAGTTACTCAACATTTTTATGTCCACTTTCAACACCTGTAAAATGGAGTTAATATAGCACCTTCCTTGTAGGTTTATAAGGATCAAATTATATGAGATGGTATATATTGGAATGGCTAAAAAGTCCATTTAGTTTTTTCTGTAAAATAAAAGATATATTTTTAATTTTCACCAATAACTATTGATTTGTATGTTTTGGGTACATTGGCTATCTTCTACTATTGTCTTCTAGTGGGTAGAGACCTAGGGTGCTGCTAAACATCTTCCAGTGTGTAAGCCCCACAGCAAAGAATTATTTGGCCAAAATGTCAATGGTACCAAGAAGCTTTTTAAACCACTTTTGACATTTTCCATCAGCCATAGCACCTTCTCTACACACTACACCGCACAAAATTTTTTTCCATTTCAGTTGAGTTTTTACCTTTCTTGAAATAATAAAGCATGATATGCCATAAATGTCACATATCTTCTTCCATCTTAAATGTTGAAGTGGATGTACAAAAATTCACCAATTTTGATTTTTTTAAATGCATGCTGATATGCCATCATAAATAATTCAACAAACAACAAGTGCTGGTGAGGTTGTGGAGAAAAGGGAACTCTATTACACTGTTGGTAGGGATGTAGACTGGTGCAGCCACTGTGGAAAACTATGGAATTTTCTCAGAAAACTAAAAATGGAACTGCCTTTTGACCCAGCAGTTCCACTGCTGGAATTATATCCTAAGAATCCTGCAACACCAATTCAAAAGAACCTATGCACCCCAATGTTCATAGCAGCATTATTTACAATAGCCAAGTGCTGGGAACAGCCTAAGTGTCCATTAGTAAATGAGTGGATCAAAAAACTATGGTACATTTATACAATGGAAAACTACATAGTAGGAAGAAGGAGCTCCTAGCCTTCCTGACAGCATGGATGGAAATGGAGAGCATTATGCTAAGTAAAATAAGCCAGGTGGTAAAAGACAAATACTATATGATCTCACTTGTAAGTGTAACCTAATCAACAAAACAAAAAAGCAAGCAAAATAGAGCCTGAGACATTGAAATAAAGAACAAATTGACAGTAACTAGAGGGGAGAGGGTAGGGAATAATGGGGGGGAAAGAGGAAGGGTTGTCGAGGAACATGTATAAAGGACACATGGAAAAAGCCAAAGGGGTGCAGGGTCAAGGGTGGTAGGTGGGGTTTGGTGGGGTGGGGGCTGAGTGGTGGGGTGAAAATGGAGACAAGTGTACTTGAACAACAATAAGAAAATAAATTTAAATTAAAAATATATGCTGATATGGCAGCTGTCACAATACAATCTAACAAAATTATTTTGAGTGAAGTTAAAGACAACCAAGCACTACTACAACCATCTTACAAAAAACTAAAGAAATTTTCACATAAAGGGGAGAAATATATCTGCTTTTTTTTTGTGGTTATGTTCTCTAGGTTCAGTCCAGTACATGGCACAGTAGCTCCTGAAAAATACTCATTATATGGATGAAATGTTTTGGTAACAATGATTTGCTATCCTTAAAAGAGAAGGTAGCATAAGAAGAACATTGCCTATTCCTTTATTAGTAGGTTCAGTAAGAATAGTTATCTTAATATGAATTGGTTTATTGATCTTTAGGTATTACAGGAGAGGAGAAAGGACAAAAAAGAAATCAAACCTTAACTGTAGCTCCTGGGAAGAAAAGCCAGTTGCCTGTGTCCACTGGATCGAGACTGTCTTCTAAAATGACTTGTCTGTGAGCTGAGTTGATGATCAGGATGTTATCTAAGGCCCAGCAGGCTTCATACACTTCACCTACACGAAGATTTTCCTGCTTCCACTGAAACTGGACGTTCTCCCCCTTGGCGTCTTCAGGAAGGTAGAGGATGTGGATGATGGTGCTGACATTGGAAGGGGCTCTGGAACATATGGTGAGATGAGAATTATAGCCCCAGTTAAGAACTTTAGGTCAATTTTGTTTCTTAATTAAGATTGTAGTTTTATTAACTTAAAAATACTATATACATTACAGATTAAATACAATTCCATGGTCTTTAAATCTTTTAGTATATGTTGAGGTTTAAAATGCTCAGATTAAGTGATGACAGTTTAAATATTAACTATCTTCAGTAAATTTACCTTCAACACAGGGCAGGCACTAAGCTAGTGAAGGAATAGTTGAAGAGAAAATATCACACATTTTCATGGGGCTTGTAGAAAATCACAGAGTATCCAGCACAGTTTGTTTTTTTTGATAGTAAGAAAAAAAAAAGGAGAAAAACTATGAAATTATCTTAATTTTGGTTCTTACTTTGAAATTTGGATCTATTAGAGACAATTGTTTGCTATGATTCATAATCAGTTTTTACATAATAGTTACTTTATTTCTACTAACCTGATACCTTTTTGTTTTGTTTATATGAAATGTGAGATTTGCCAAGAGAATTAAGTGCTCTATAATCATTTATAATGAGGATCAATGTTTTAAAATTTGATATAATTTAACATTATTTTTATATTAAGTGTGTTAGAATCTAGGTCTTTCTGCTATATAAAAATGTATTTTTATTAAACATTTTATTCTATCAATATAGAAATCTGTAATAGTGAATATTACTGCTTTAGCCAGGATTAAAAGTGGTATTAAATGCAAACAAGTACTATACTATACTATACTATTGGCTACTATAAGTCTGTTTTGAAAGAAGTGCAGAAAAGACATTTTTCATTTGCCAATGAAGCACATATATATCTATAGAATTGTCAGTATAGGTTATAGATGGTGTACCTTACCTTCAGGGGTAACCAATTTCCCCTTCTTTTAAAATATTTCATAATGAATATGTCTTTGGCTTCAGAAGAATTGAAAATGATGAAAACAATATATTTTAGTTTTCAGAAGGGGTTGAAAATGTTCATTCTGATCACTAAATGGTAAGGAAAATTTGCATATAGTAGTTTGCATGACCTAAACTTGAAAATCTCATTTAGTAAAAAACCAAGTGAAACCAGCTGAATGCGATCTTCATATGTTGTAATTAAATGTATGTGTACATTCACTATTTTTCATATCAAAGTATACAGTTCTTGTCTAGCAAGAATTTCAGCTACTACACTTTATCTAAATTATGATATACAGCTATTAGAGAAAAATAGGGGTATGGGTAAAATTTCCAATATTTATGGTACCTTGCTAAAGTCATTTATACAAATAAGTATTTAATATCAATGTATTTTCATCATAACTGCTAGAAATAGAAAGAATAGCAAAATGTTCTGTTATAAAATTGGCACAGCATATCAGAGCTTGGTTTATACCAGGTATCTATAAATTTTATGTCATTCTGCTACAGAGGAAGAAAGTCTATTAAAATCCATAAATTGGAATCACTTTTTTCAGTTTTTTGTTAGACTACAACTTAGACTTGTAAAAATTTTTATCTTTTAAATGCAACTGAAAACTTTGGATAAGACGATTTTGTGTCAAAGACTAAGAACCTAATATTTATTGTTCCCCCTACATAAATCATTTTCTCAACATGGAACTATAGTATAGAAAATAACATGTGAAAAAAGAAAACTACAAAACTTATAGAAAATGTTCTACTTGTATTATACTAACTTAAGAACTAAACCAATCAGAATAACTTACTCAAGGTATCTTTTTCCTTTTAATATCTTACCATACTTGAAATAAAATATCCACTATGAATTTTGTTTTATGATTTATGCAGAAGTGGTAAACATAATTTGATTCTTTCTAATTTAACCATTTTTTTCAACTTGAATGAACTTCTTTAAGTATCCTACCTCATTTTCTTATTGAGGTTTTTTTAAATAAAGAAAATACAATAAATGATTGCATCATAACTATGATGACAGAGTTTTAAAACTGGCCTTAGGGAAGTTGGAAGGAAAATGACAGAACTGGATATTAGATGCCAAATGCCCAGTGGCTACCAACTCACTATCACCATAGACTAGAAGGAAGTTAGGTAGGATCTGATAAAATCCTAGGCCTATAAACAGGCCATAGTCAGGTCACCTAGAGAGATGGGTGATGTAATTTTGTGGAGGACTCCATCATAAAGGTTATTATCCCAAATATGTTTTTACCAGAAAACAAATAACTTGTTAGAGCTACTACTGAACAGTGGGAAGTTCCAAATGGAAAAATGACAATTTTAACAATATGTCTTCAGATAGGGTATATCATGATATGTGTGCATCCGTGCAACTCACCATAACAATCAGAGCACATTTAACCACGAGGAATAAAGTCAGTGGCAGAATGAAGGTGAGCAGGAAAGGAGAAATCCACCTATGTCAGAATGTATGAAAATACTTTAAATGATAACAAACCTAATTATCTCAAGCTGAATCCAGTCTGCAGTATTATTCTTGGTGTATGATACGATGATGTTGGGGTCTGAATAACTAAAGCGACAGGAACCTGAACCTGTAAATAGCAATACATTTCAAAGTTAAAAAAAAAGTGTAATTACATATTATCCATAAATATTTAAATGATTTTATAACTATTTAGATATTTATCTACTTGTTTCCTCATACCTTCTAACTATGCTGAACAGTTCTGATAAATATTATTTGATAAATAATTTTAGGAATCAGAAAGAAGAACAAGGTGAATTGCAGATTTATTCAGAAACATACAAACTTTACATTAAGTTATAAAATAAGCATTTAACCCATGTGTCCTCTATACATGTTCCTTAATCAACTTTCCCCTATTTTCCCCCATTATGCCTCCCACCCCTCTGGTTACTGTCAGTTTGTTCTTTATTTCAATGTCTCAGGTTATATTTTGCTTGCTTGTTCAAGGGTGGAAGACGAGGATGGGTGGGGTGGGGGTGTGGTGGAGTGAAAATGGAGACAACTGTACTTGAACAACAATAAAAAAATAAATAAAATACATATGCACTTAAGCTCTATTGCTAAGAAGTATCTAAATATTATAGAAAGGTTGATAGTGTGTCATAGTTCTTGCAAATTAATATTAATTACCATATTTTGCCATGTGTAATGTGGATTTTTTGCCCAAATTTTTGAGGAAAAAATAAGGACACACATTATACATGGGTAGTACTAGTTCCATAGCTATATAAATGTTTTTGATTCTTTTAATTATGCTTATGTGTTACAAGTGTAACTCTAGAAAGCAATAAAGATATCTGTATGTAAAGTAATTGCCTGGAATATAATAATTGGTGTTAAAAAACAAGTATCTAAATATAAATAAATAAAAATTGAATTAAAAATTAAAATGAAAGATTTTTTCCTGAAAGTTTGAGCCAAAAACATGGGTGTGCTTTATACACAGCAAAAATATAGGTAATAGTGATTGCATTAAATGGTACATAAGTTGTTACATTGAATGAGGAATAAAAACATCCCATTCTGTGTGTGTGTTATTTAGGTAATGAGATAGTATGTGAGAAACTAAAATACGGTAAAGAAAATTCAAGTACCAAATGAATGAGAGCTATGGAAGATATGACATATTATTCTATTATAGTCCAACATTAAAGACTTAAAAGAGAAACATTATGACTCATTGTGACTATTCGGTGATTATTTCCCATTTCTATTTTCAATATTGGAAATATTAACATCAAAGAAAGTTTCAAAACTCTGCTAAAATTGGTTTCTACATGTTTAATGAATTCATATAATAAGACATGGTATGAGTATAATTTCAAAGATCTATGGATACCCAAAAGAGTCATGAAACATATGCCAAAAGTCTATTGTCATCGAATACAGTGGCATTTTAAATACTATATTAAAAACAAATGAACCAAAAGAAAAAGACATGGTGCAATTTATGTTTAACCTTCAACCATCTGCTAGAGGAGCCTCAGTTTCAGCAAATGACATCTGTTGAGTTTTTACATTTGTAGCACTCGTTTCAAGCTTTAATCAGACTCATTTTATTTCAGTGGTGTTTAGTACAACACCAGTTAGTTTGCAATCACCAGAGCTGGCAATGTGCTAAAAGGCCAAACAGAACTTTTCCTACATTTACTCTCACAGCCAAAACATAGCTGAAAAATCATGAAAGGAAAAGTATTCAAAGGAAATCTGCCTGGCAACCCTGAGCTCAAACTGAAACCTACTTTATGTCATTTCGATTATTACTAAATTCTACCGTTCATAAGCAGCTGCTTAAAATAAATATCAAACTGTGGGACTAGAAATGGAAACTGCCAGGATTATGTGGGACAAACTTTAACACAAACAAGAATAAGGTCTGGCAGACAATCTGTTTAATTCAAAAGAAAATTCAAATTAGCCTAAGACTTCAAATGGCATTTATGTGCTTCCTTTATGCTGTATACGCTGTAAGCACTCAAAACCAAATGTGTAAGGTGAATCCCTGAAAAAGGAAAGGATAAAATAAATGATAACAAAACATGTTCCTTACAGAATTCAATTCCTTGTAAATTGTTTACAAATTGAGAAAAGAGAAGGAAAGCTGATAAACATCAAAGTAAAAATGTGTCCAGAGATGACCTTATTAGGTCACCTCTCCTCTCTATTTTCTTATGCTACTATCTCAGTGTTGTGAAATTAAATTGATCATGAACCCATAAAACAAAAAGGAGCCTAGGAGGTATTTCACCTTTCCTTAGTCACTTAGTCATTAAGTCTTTCATATCTAAAATAGTAATACCTTCTGCATCCATATCCTCCTCACCATTGTCAATGAACTTCATTAGATCTTACCAGGACTTTGCAGTAGTGATTAGTTGGTTTCCCAGTCTCCAGCCTCACTTGTCCTTATTCAGCCACACTGTTGCTAGTACTCTTCCTACAAGTGAACTGAATCATGTTACCTCCCTGCTTATAATTTATCCTTCAATCGTTACTCAGGATAAACCATTATCCCTCAGGACAAAGCTGCATTTCCACCCGCAGTGGGACAAAGGTTCACAGTCTCTAGAGATCAAATGTGTACCCTGGAAAATAGAACTAGCCCAGGGTTACCTTAAAGGATTCCCACGTGAGGAGATGGTCAAAAGGACAAAGGGACTTCCACATAGAGATAGACATCTGGAAGACCAGGGCTGGGGTACAAGGTATAAATGGCTAGTCAGGGAAGAGGCACTGCCCATGCTTAGTTAACTGAAGTGGAAGGTTCCAGCTGGAAGCAGCACCACTCAACAGAAACAGTCAGCTGTGGATATCTGCCTCACTCTGAGGTAGCTCCCACCAAACTACCATTACAAATGGCACCAGTCCAGTGAATAAATGATTCTCCACACCCACTCTTATTGTAGCTATTCTACATAAACTAGGTGAATGTTTTCTTCACATAAACCCTCCTGAATTGCAACCACACTGTCACATAGACTTCAGTGGGCAGAATAAGATTGTCCTTGCCTAGACTGACAATGGTTACTTGACTCTGAGATGACGGGGTGTGCACGGGCACAGGTGACTAATGCCACACCAACTCCCTGCTGTGGTGTAGAGCTCTCACATCCCTTAAAGCACCTCTCATGCAGTGAAGGGACAATAACCAGGTGCTACATGCAACAGCTACCTCTTTCTTTCCCCTCTTAAATCAAGGATCTTTAATTGCTAAAGCTGATATTTAAAATCAGAAAGGAAAGAGAAATCCAAATGTCAGATGCAAAATACCCCCCATTTTTGCAGATCCATTTTCTCCCATTCATATCACTTCCAATGTAATCCTGCACTCTAAAGTAGCAGTTTTGCAAAGATTTAAAGAATTGCTAAAGGAGAAAAGATAATTTAGAATCATGGGTATACAAACCTGGTCTGAGAGCCATTGATACATTTAAATTGATCTAAAAATTCAAACACTCTCTTTAGTTCTTACATACATATGAGGATTTTCATTTTTACCCCTAGCAAGGGTACAAGTAATCTACAGAGTGATTAAGGGTTCCTAAAGTTTGATATACATAAATAAAATAAATGAAATTCTAAAACTTACTGAGGACCCCAATCCAACAGACTATGAAATATATATGGCTCTCATATGTAGAGCTACACATACAAAGGTTACTGAAATATCCACAGTTTGGGGGAGGACATGATATTTTGTGTTAAAGGTGCCTCCTCAGTGCTGTTTCCAGTTGATCTTTGTTGTCAAATCTTGATTTTATATTGATGAATAAATTAATAAATGACAAAGATAAACATAGAGTTATTTACAGTATCTGTCATTTACATTATTATTGGTTATTTAGCCAACCCCATAGTATATAATGATGGACATTTTTAATACAATACAACAATATTTGTAACATAAATGCATTATAAATCGAAGTCATCTCATATGCTAAGGCAGATATCTACAAAGTGCCCTGAAACTATCCTGAAACAAATTGTTTTGGTGTTTTTCTCTTCTCTTATCTACATTGCCTCCTTTGGGGATCTTACTCAATTTCAAGACTTTAAATAACATCTATGATATTTAATACCCAGGATTATACCTCCCATGAGATTTACACTTGTAATATCCAACTGTTACTTGCCATCTCTAATAAACATCTCAAAGTCACTAAGACAAAATTACAAGTATTAGGAGATCCAAAATGGCGGCAGAATAGGTGGATGTTACACTCTCCTCCTCCCAGGACCAAACTGAAAGTACAACTACAACATCAAATAATTGACCTGATGTTCATAGCAGCACAATTTACAATTTCCAGCCAAGTGCAGGAAGCAACCTAAGTGCTCATCAGTAAATGAGTGGATCAAAAAACTATGGTACATTACACAATGGAATACCACACAGCAGAAAGAAAGAAGGAACTCCTACTCTTTCTGACAGCATGGATGGAACTGAAAAGCATTATGCTAAATAAAATAAGCCAGGTGGTGAAAGACAAATACCATATGATCTCACCTGTAAGTGTAACCTAATCAACAAAACAAACAAGCAAGCAAAATAGAACCAGAGACACTGAAATAAAGAACAAAATGACAGTAACCAGAGGGGAGGAGGGATGGGAATAATGGGGGAAAGAAGGAAAAGGGTTGTCAAGGAACATGTATAAAGGACCCATGGACAAAGCTAAAGAGGGGTAGGGTCGAGGGTGGGAGGTTGGGGTGGGTGGGGCAGGGGAAAGTGATGGTGGGAAAATGGAGACAACTGTACTTGAACAACAACAACAACAACAAAATAATTGACCTGAATAACCAACTGAAGACAAGCTGATCAGAAGTCTTACAAACAAGGATTTACAGAAGAAGCAAGCCACATTCAGATTGGTAGGAATGGCACAGACATGAAAAGAGCTAGTGCCATTCCCACAACAGGCTGGCAGCTGAGATCCTCAGGTATCTAAGCAAATATCACCTCCTCAAAGAAACCTTCCCTGAGAACTCAATCTAAAGAAGTCTATCCAAAATCTCTAATCACCTTCCATTTTATCACTCATTTTTATGTTATTCATAGTATTTAGCATTTAAATTTATCTTATTTACTTGTGTCCTTGCCCATTGTCCATCTCCTATTAGGATGCAAGCTCTATCAGAATAGAAACTATAATGTTTTGTTCACTAATTGTATCTTCAGTACCCAGAACAGTGCTTGGTACATAGCAGAAACTCATTAAACTCTGGATGGATTATAAATAAATTTACTGCAGTTTGTTTATTTTAAATTCTGCATTGCTTTGTTTTTACTGAGTTTTGTTTCTCCTAAAAGGGGAACTATAATAGTAGATAGAACTTATGGACTTTTGACTTGCTCGAGGAGTCAAGGTGACATAAAACTCTGACAACCAAGCTTTAGAATATGTGAACTGCATGTATCCTTACCACACATTAACTTTGGTACCATTGTATAGTCAACAGGGCAATAATTCCTCGAGGTTAATTAAAAATGCCTTAGATAGTTACATATTCTAGTCTGCCTTTGGAATATAAATATCAGAAACAAATTACATGAGTAATTCTTATACATTTTTATCATCTGATAAAGAAATGTGAGGAATGATATCTGGATGAATTATTTTACTTAGTAGTAAAGTCTTATTAGAATGGCCCAGCATAATTGAAAATAAGCAATCTGCAAAGTAATTCAAAGTAGCCATAAGCCACACAGAATAGCATCCCCAAGGCACAAGTTCTGACCTCTCCATCAGGAATCATTTTCTACTGCATTAAAAGTTTCTCAAATGTAATACCTTCTTGATCCTAAGACATTATTTTGTCTCCTTAGGTTGACTTATTTTATTTGTTTAAGTACTTTATTAGACTAACATACTGCTCTTATGGAAAAAAATACCCACTTGTAAGTTTAGAAAGAAACCCAATAAAATTGTAATGTTAGAAAAATGTAACTTTAAATTGTAATATTATGGATTAATGAAAAATTCATGGATGGTAGGTGCATCTTATAATGTATTGTATATCTTTAAACAGATCTTATTTCATTTTTATTGTATGAGGGAACTCTTCATAGTAATAAATTCAAGGCTTATTGATAATTGTATCAAAGCTTACTGATAATTGTATATAAAATTTTTCCTTTAGTTTTTGGACTAAAACTTCCTCCGATGTAAGTAAGCTATCTCCTAGAGAGAAAGTATGTGAGGAGTCAGGAGAATGAACTATGGAGGTAGGCTGCCAGGGTTGCAATCTAGGCTTTGGCACGTCTTAGCTGTGTGACCTTGGGAAAGTCACTTACTTTTTCTGTGCCCAATTTACACATTTGTAAAAAGTAAATAATAACAGCAATCTCTTTATAGAACTGTTGTAAAGATTGAGAAGCTAATACATGAAAAATGCCTAGAAAATTTTTAGCCCATATTATTTAATAGATTTCAGCTATGATTCAATATTTTTATTTCACTTCATAAATTCATTTACCCTAGAAAGAGAAGCAAATTTCTAACTGTATGTATTCATGGGCTAAATATTAAATTTAATTACTGCTTATCAAAGAACTATAGCATGTTTTTTCTCTATAGTTTCTTTTACTTTGGGCCATTTCCTGACCCTTTAATGCAAATGCTCTAAGTTCAACATTGAAATGAAAACTGAAACCTGAATGAGTTATCTGTTTGTCAACAACACTGGTAATTGTGTTAGTGGGGAAGAGAAGGGTTTCCTTGGTAAGAAAAAGAAGGTGTTCTGAGAGTAGGATAACAAGACAAAGTAGTGTAGAGATACATTTCATAAGGTCCTTACAATTGCTAGAGTGGAGTTGAAAATTTGATTTTGCAGTTCCTATCATCCAAAGAAAACAGAAAATCTTATCAGTTATTGTTTTAATAGCACCCATAAAGAAAAAAATTCCAGTAACTCAAGGGAAAAATTATGGTTGCTACGAATAGGTCTATGTGCATGCCCACTTTACAAGTAAGGAAAGAAACAGTGGCAAAAAGAAGTGAAGAAATTTACCCAGGGACAAAAAGGATTCAGAACTGGACAGACCAGAGAGAAATAATGCTTTTGACCATGTCACTCTACTGTTTCTGGGGCAAAAACACATTTATGTTTTTCTAAATAGTGCTACATTTTCACATGATCAGAATATGTTGGGACAGGGATCTGTGTCGTTACTTCTACTCAGGCTCATGATTTGCAATAACTGTAATAGAGGCTGTGATAGAAAGCCCTGCTTTAGTAAAGAAAAACCTAAAGGACTGAACCACCTCTACCTTGAATACCCTGCTAGTCATCATCTCAGCTCTCTCTCAGATTTTCCTGTTGGATAAGATCACAGTAATTATGTCTCCTCAGGCATCAGCTGCTCAGCAGGTTCCCTGCTCACTCCTCTCCTTTGCTTCCCCAGCAGCCAGCCACCCAAACCTGCGGACCCTCCTCCTGCACATTCATTAAATCTATACTTTTCCTTTATCATCACCACCACCTCCTTAGACCATGTGTCATCCAGATCAATATGATAATCCCTAACAGGACCCTCAGAACAAACACAAAAAGTTAACCTTTAAAAAATTCCTTTGTCATTGCTTAAGAAATCTACAGAATGGCATTTTAAAAGAGATTTAAAAAATTAGTTGCATTCCAAAAAAAGTAATATTCTATTTCCCAACTCAGACAATTTTAATTGTGTGAAGAGTTTTAACCTGATGTAATATTGCAATCAGGGTTAAATTTAAGATACCAATGGAGTCCACATTTGTATTTTAAATAACAAATTCTATACAAGCTTATAAATCTGTTTCTAAAACAATCATTTTACTATAGAGAAGTAATACTATTTAAAACTATAACCCAATACCTGTTACTTTTTATTTGAAAGTAAAGGAATAAAAAGAATGATAAAGCTTATTTTTATCTGGTTTCTTTCTTTTCCTGTCTGGGTATGATCACTATAATTCTAATAAATATTTTATTGTAACATTGGTCTGACCTATGAACTACTCTACTGAATTTAAAAAAGTACAATTGGAATTGGTATAAACTTTTATCTCTGGTTATATTTAGATAGTACTATCTCTAGTATGATTTAGAAAAAAACAGGTAAATAACTTTTTACTTTTGTTATAGGGAGTTAAACCAAGATGACCGATGTATCATTCAACCAATTAATCAATGAGATAACCAATTATTAAAAATATTACTTATGTCAGCAGTACATGTGAACTTGAAAGCCTAGTTACTTTCTTGTGATTCAGTCTCACTTCTTTTTGGCTTATCACCCAGGAAAAACTAGGAAATGCATACCCTTTGAATGGCTTTTCCCACTTAAGAAGTGAAACATCATTTAGTATCAACATTTACATATGGCTCCTGTGGTGAAACAATGTCGGTCCAGTCCACATGGTTCTTACGTTGGCTGCATCTTCTGCAAAGCCAACTCTCTTACACAATTCCGGCCTCTGCTCAATGGCGACATCTTCAGAGGTCTTTCCCTGACTACCTTCAATATGATGGTACCCTCACTTGCTGACTCCTGATTTATTTTCTTCATTTCATTTGTTACTCTCTGACATATTCATTTGTTTGGTGGTTGCCTCCTCCCATCAGAATGTTAGCTCCACCAGGGCAAAGATTTGTTTCACAAATCCTGTCTCCTCAGTGCCCTGAGAGCTGCTTCACATAGAAGGGGAGCTCAGTAAAAAGGTGCTGAATGAATGAATAAAATAAATCTAGAAAAGACTTAGTTAAAGTCTAGGAAGTGGGTATTTTAGAAATACAGTAATACCATTGTTGTTGTTGTTACTCTCTCTTTTGTACACTGCTTTTCAGCAGGATAAGGAGATGGTGTGACCTAGAGCCTCTGTCTACCAGCATAGAGATGTATGCTCTTCTAGAAAGATCCAGAGGAGAGCACATTCAATCTCTCATCCTGCATAATGTTTGAGTAACAATGTTACATGGCTCAGCTTATGCTATATTTCTATTCCTCTATTTAGTATCTTTCCCTGGCAACAGAATAAGCTATTAAATATAAATTTAATTACAATTGGTTGAATAAAGATATGGCACTTTGATATTTCTTACAGGTGCTGCCTTAACTAAACAGACAACATCATAACCATATTTTCAAATAAAATGTATTCCTGGTGAACTCATAGTTCATTCTTGCCACCCAAGTTCTAGGATTTAAGACCATAGTGGGAAGATATTTAATAGATAATGAAGATGAACACTCTCATTTTAGAAAAGAGTTGCCAGAGGTTCAGACAGGTTCCACCACTTAGCCAAGGTTATGAGGCAAGGAAAATTGGCAGAGAAAGAACTATATGGCTTGACTCTCAATCCAGTGCTCCTTTTCCTTCCCTGTTTATACTAAGAACAAAAGTAAAAATACATGATGGAAAATATATACATTGAAAAAGGTATCATTTTCGGTTAATGACTATTATTTATTGGGAATCAGAACACTAGCTGCAGCAGTATATCAAAATCTCTGTGATCCCTACATATACTACTGAGATAGGCAAAAGCAATAGAGTACTAATAAAGGGAAGGTGGTAGAAGTAATTGGTATTTGGAAGGGAAAGATGAAGGAACTTGTAGGAAAATATGAAAGTTTGGAAATAACAATAAGTTTATCAAATGTAAATACATGCATCAATACTACATATATAAATGTGAAGTTCAATTCTAACATGTTATTGTAGACAGTGTAGACAGAAGCAGATTAACCATAAAGCTGATGAAACATAAGCTTCAGGGCCTTTCCCTTGGATGAGCACCTTCCAAAGCTCTGGGAGGATCTCCACTAATGTGTCCATGGACCATGTTCACATAACATTTGCGACTGGTTAAAACCACTGTCTCCTTTCTGACTACTCCCTCACCATGTTCCCCTCATGTTGGGTGATGTTGGAGTGGCCATGCTGTTTTTGAGATCCAGCTAAGGGGAAGTTGAGTTGGAAATACATTATTTTTGGTTAGTGTGTTATGCAGGTCACTTTTATTTTATAGTGTAGTATTCTCAGTGTAAAAAGAGCTTCCAAGAACACTTATACCTGTCACTGTGCTGACATACCTGACATCGTGACTCAAGGATAATGATGATAAACTGTTTAATGAGTGATGGGAATTCAAAGAGTAGTTAAGATTAGTCACTGCACAAGAAGTTAAAATAACCTGAAATCTTATAGTTCATATCTGAAAGATACAGAGATTTTTCAATTTGATGATGATCCTAAGCATTTAAATGACACCATCAATAAGGATTTGTGAATGTAATATGTTAATTTAAAAAACCTAAACACTGATCCACCAAGCTAGAAGCAGAATTACCTTTCTATTTTTTCTATAGAAAATATTATAACACTGTCATACAATGAGGTGATTTAAGAATATCCAGCCAAATATTGTAAAGAAAATTTATTACAAAGCATTTTGGTTTAGTTAATTAAGATGTTATACGATATTTCTGGATTTTGGAATATTTGTGGTATTGTCAGCTTTTAAAGATCTGTAATTTGTTGTGATTTCTTTCCTCACTTTAAAAATTCACATTTTTACCTAATTTTGAATATGTATTTTTCCCTTAAAGAGACCATAGCTGTTAGCCAAACTGTATGAGCTTCAAATAGGGACCCATAAAACCTGGAGCCACCCTTGTTCAAAGCATATATTGTGTGTACATTCTTGCATTTCACAGATGTCCCTCATTTTCCATCCCTTTGCCCCCTCCACCCAGCTTCCATCCTCTGGCCTTTACCACATTGTTGTCTGTGTCCGTAGGCTAACCTTGTATGCATACATATATGTATGTCCCTTGGCTAATCTCTTCAAATCTCCTCCTACCTCCTCCCCTCTGGGTACTGTCAGTCTGTTCCATATATCCATGCCTCTGGTTTTATTTTGTTCATTAGAGTCTACATATGAGATCATAGGGTATTTATCTTTTTCTGACCAGATTATTTTACTTAGCATAATGTTCTCCAGGTCCATCCATGCTGTCTCAAAGGGTAGGAGTTCCTCCTTTTCTTTTTAATTCTCACCTGAGGACAGGGCCACTGATTAGAGAGACAGAAAGGAGCGGGGAGAGAGGGAGAGAAACATTGATGTAAGAGAAACACCTATCAGTTGCCTGTCACATGTATGTGCCTGACCAGGAATGGAACCCTCAACCTTTTGGGTAATGATGACGCTGAGCCACACTGGCTAGGGTGAGTTCTTTCTTTTTTACAGTCACATAGTATTCCATTGTGTAAATGTGCAACATCTTTTTTATCTACTCATATACCGATGGGCACTTGGGCTGCTTCCAGATCTTGGCTATTGCAACTATTGCTGCTATGAACACATGGGTGCATATATTCTTTCTGCGTGGTATTTTGGGATTCCTGGGATATGTTCTCCAAAGTGGGATTACTGGGTCAAACAGCATGCCTTAAATCACAGGTTCTGAAACATGGAGTTCAGATTACATAGTTCATTTTCCAATGTGCTTAGCACGGTACATAAAGTGATAAATGTATTTACCAAGTGGTAAATGTATTCTAATACAGGATAACAAAAAAAGAGAATAAAAAGATATATTTTCCTTCTCTATTACTTAAAGCAGATTTGGCTCAATTAAAATATTCTTAAGAGAAACTGATCACATTACAACTGAATTAACATTGATGAAATGACTTTTAAGTAATTGTTTGCCTACACTAGAAACATGCCATTCATTTTTAGACTACACTGGAGATGAGCCTGAATGAAAACTACATTGACCCTCATGAACCTCGGGGGACTCAACGAAAGTCAGAGAGAACTGTAATTTCTGAGACTTGTTAGCTGGAGTGCTTCTGTGCAGTGCTGGTTAGGAGAATCTTAAAGGGCTGTTATAATTTATAATGCCAAAATATACAAGCACATGAATAAGTAGCAATTATGTGCAAGTCACTGAAGCCTGTAATAAGCACACCATTCAGTACAATAGCTTATTACTATAATGTACATGTATGAAGATTACAAGTACCTGCTAGACAGTTTATAAAAACTCACAGATATACTTCTTCCTTTATCCCCATCCTTCTTGGGAAGTTGCTATAAAAACTAACAACTTAAAGAATAGCTTGATTTGGTGTAATAGCAAGGCCATTTAAAAAATGGAAATATTACTAATTTTTTCTATTAAGAATTCAAGACTTACTCTCTTCCCCAGAACAATGGCCAAACAGGTTCATAATCCTTTGGGTAAAATAAATTATAGGATCAACATTATTGTCTTAATTTAAACACATCAGAAAGGAAATATGGCACAGATACCATATATTATGCAATAACACTCTATAATTATATAAAATGTTTCTGCAGTGAAGTGCTTAAAGATTCATATAGGTAGTACAAATAAAGATTATAAATAGCCTTAAATCATTTCAAGTCATTTCTTTCAGCCAAATGAATTCAGTTCACGTAAGGGTTTGCCATCACATAAATGAAAAAAAAAATTAGTCATTTTCTGAGTTTTTTTGTAATATGCAATTACAAATTGTGAGCCTATTTCTACAGCAGTGCCCTCTGTTTCTTCTTACTTTCATAGTAGAAGGATAAATCATATGGTTTTAGTCTCTCAAGGCCTGGGTAGTTTTATTTTTATTTGGTTATGCCCTTCTCCACCAAGCCCAGGACTTTTCAAAGTAAATCAGAACAGAAATAATAGAAGGAGCTACTGTCCTCTTGGGGGTTCAGCAGTGGTTGCCGGTAGAAGCCTCTTTCCTTAAAGCCTTGTTTGAAAAACAAGCTGCCTTTTAAAATGTTCCACAGGGCCACGAAGGAGGAGAGAACTGATCGTGCAGAATTTATAGATGGGAAAAAGTATTGCCTGAAATCATGCTTCTAGATTGTGGAGTTGGGCCCATAAATACTGAAGGCTCGAGGAGTGTCTAGACAGACCCCTGTTGAAGATTCTGGCAGCTCAAGGGCTGCTGTTACCATTACTCAAAAGTCAGACCTCAGGGACAAGCAGGGTTCCAGGAGCTGTGTGGAAACAACAGTATTTGATATAGAAAAATCAAGTTTTGAAAGCATGTAATCTGGCTACCTAGAGCTCTCTGCTATGACTGGTGCAAATTTTAGCAGGATCAACACATCCTTTTATCTTTTCAAAGCAGATAAATGGAGAATAGGACCAATAACTCAAGACTGTAGTAAATGGAAAGAACAGCAAGTGGGGAACTTTTACAGATGCTTCTAAAAATTTAGACACTTTCACTCCCTGGAGATACTAGGCTAGTGAACTCAAGAAAGAGACTTATCTCATTCTAAATTGTGAAGAAGATGATGAGCAACATGAAGATACTGGTAAAATAAGCAGGGCTGGCAATTATTTATCCTTTTTTAAAAAAAGTGATTTTGGAGGACAGCACTATTTAATAAGGAGGAAATAATTTCATTGAACCCCAAAGCATCAAGAAACACAATGTTTATTTGCTATTTGCAATTCTCTTTCTGCCACAGCAAATCGTAGACTATCATTATGCAGATGATCAATGTTTTTCTAGTTTTACAAACCTCTGCTCAAATATTTCATTGGAAGCACCTGTACATGTTTACTTTCCAGTAACAACAATGGTGTCAAACAATGATTATATTATACTTAGATTTTTATTTCCTTTGTTACTGATTTTGCCAGAAAAATGCTAAGGGCATTAACTCATGGCATCAAAGTAATCTACTCTAACAAGAACAATATTCTCATTATATGGCAAGTATAGAAGTATCACCTGATGAACAATACCTAAGTTTAAACTATATAGTGCTGTAATTTACATGATAACTGGTTTGGTGTATTTCTTGGTTTTCATGTTTATTTTATTCTTTTCCTAGTTCAAAATCTAAACTTTGTAATATTTTATGTATCCATACATAATGTGGCATATCTATATAAATTTGTTCCATTGGTTTGTAAATTTAAAAAATATAATCAAGGGTGTATTTTTTTTATTATTGTTCAAGTATAGTTGTCTCCTAATAGTGAGCTAGCTTCTTGCCTGATAGACTTTGAAGCAAATTGTTTTTGTTACTTATTACTCTCATGTACATCAGTTATCTCTGGAGTAATTTGGGACATAGAGTTCAAGGAAAATGGATAAAAAATCTACCTAGGAAGATGAGAATTTGGCCCCATGTGGGTTATTTACCAATTCTCAGAGCATGGCTGAAATAAATGCATGAGGAATGGCTGAACAGGGAATGCTGCTCTGTGCTGAGCCCACAGTCTCCCTCAACCCCTCGTAGGCAATCTTTTAGCTGTTAATCCCCAAGTCTGATCGTGCCTACACATCCTGTCATGAGCTGCTTCAGGGTCTCATAAAACACAGGCTCAAGTCACCTGGCCTGTGCCTGTACAGAGACAGTAGCTCATACCTTGTTGAAGTTCAGGAGCTGTAGTCAAAGGGGCAGAAGTCAGATTCATGCGTAAGAGGCAGGGAAGGACTAGAGGGTTACTGTATCAGATAATGCTTTGTGGCAGCCTGGGCAGAAAGCATCCTGGGGTTTCTGAGTCTCAAATGACAGGGATGGGAATTGTGACTGACAGGAGCCCACAGATATGAATTTAATTAAGAACAGTTCCATTCCCCACAAGAGGAAATCCTCAAATTGCTCTTGGATCTGTCAAGGGCAAATGAATACAATTTTGGTAAAATATGATGACTAAAATTGAGATGGATCAATATTTTATCAATGAAAATTATAGGCTTAGAGACATCAACATGTCCAGTATCTTTGTCCTAAGAGATCCACTAACCAATTAGTTGAATATGGAAATCCAGAGTTTATGTCTATACCTCTGTTTTGCCCACCATAAAATACCCTTGGGAGAATTTGGCATATTTGTAACTGAAGAAACAGATTTCAGAGATAGTGTCGTAAGAAGAATCACTATATGGAAGTAAAATTTCCATGTTAAGCATTTACTAAAAACTGATAAATAAGGATTAAGAGAGGTCAAACAAAAGAGAACATGAAAAGTCCTCAAAAAACTCTATATTTACACTAAAAACATGTTCCTTTAAACTTGAAAGACATCTTTCATAGAAATTGAGAAAGAGCTGGGTTTTAAAAGCAATAGCCTTTCACTTTCTGCTTTGTATTTGTTTACTTTAAAAATGAGGCTACTAGTAATAATTTCTGTTTTGACTTACTTTATTAGTAAATACCCTACTGGATTTGCAAAGCTTTCTGGGGAAAAAAAGTGACAGAATGTGATTTATTGTACTTAATATTTTGTCCCTTTAGTCACTTCCTTGGCTGAAATTCCCAGACCTCATTAGGTGACTCCTTCCAGTTTATGGCAGATGGACAATGACCACAGGATATAAAGTGAACATCTGTCTTCCTCCCCTTTTGTACCTTTCTCCCTTTCAGTCCTATCCCTATTCTCTCACTTTCAAAATATTTCTGTTCCTTCCTTTTCATTGCCATTCCTATCATAAGAAAGAAAGGGACCAACTGTCTTTCAATTTATGCACTACCATGCATTTCCAGCCACTTTCAGGTGCCCAAACTTTGCAATTCTCCTTCCAAGCCACAGCATAGAACTTTCATTAGAATCTAAGTTGGGAAAAACACAAGGGAAAAGATGCAAAATGTGCAGACTTTGCCAGGTCCCCTGCCAAGCAGCCCTCCTTTACCCAGGACCAAAGCCATATAACCCAATCTCAGTGTTCATGCTTGACTAATTTTTTAGGAGGACCAATTACCAACTTAGGCAGCAGGTGTTAAGTACCGCCCCTCCCCCATCCCCTGCAATTTGGAGACAGCATCACTACTCTTATTGCTGTTCTGGTTCTGACCTTGGTCTCAAGGCCTGGAGTGGCCCCTGCCTTGTCTCCTCCCCACAGAGTGCCATCTGCCTAATCTTTGCTGTGATGCTGACCCTGTGGGGTGGTACTATGCCGGCTCTAGTCTCTCTCCCCAGTGACGAAGTACCGCTATTGGAACTCCTTTGTTCCTGGACATTCCAACAGGCTGCGCTCTCACTCTCTGTTAGCTGCACCCTTAATTAGCCTTCTTCATTTTTTTTTCTACATGTGAACTTTTTCCCTGCCCTATTGATAACAAACTCCTTGAAGATGGGGCAGTGTCTTAGGTTTTGATTCTTCCCAGAGTGGATGCAGGGACATCATGATACATACGGCATATTCTTTTTTAAGTTTTATTTATTATTACTGCCTTCTCTTGTACTTTTATCCATTAACATTTATCCTCATATACCCTCTCCGCCCCTACATACACCCATCTCCCTGTAATCACCACACTGTTGTTTCTGTCCATCAGTTATTTTTCTTTTTTGTTCCATCTCTCCACTCCTCCCAATCCCCTCAGAGCTGCCAGCATGTTCTCTATCTCTGAGTCTGACTCTGTTTTGCTTGTTAGTTTAATTTGTTCATCAGTTTCCACATATGAGTGAAATCATATGGTATTTGTCTTTCTCTGACTGGCTTGTTTCACTTAGCATAATGTTCTCCAGGTTCATCCATGAACACTTGGACTGCTTCCAAATCTTGGCTATTGTAAATAACACTGCAGTGAACATAAAGGCACATATATTCTTTCAAATTAGTGTTTCAGGTTTCTTTGGATATATTTCCAGAAGTGGAAATGCTGGGTCATAGAGCAGTTTAATTTTTAATTTTTTGAGTGAATTCCACACTGCTTTCCCCAGTGGCTGCACCAGTCTGCATTCCCATCAACGATGCAGAAGGGGTCCCCTTTCTCCACATCCTCACCAACATTTGTTGTTTATTGATTAATTGATCATAGCCAGTCAAAGGTGTGAGGTGATATCTCATTGTGGTTTTAATTTGCATCTCTCTGATGATTAGTGACATTGAGCATCTTTTCATATAACTATTTGCCATTTGTATGCCCTCTTTGGAGAATTCTTATTCAGGTCCTTTGTCTATTTTTTAATTGGACTATTTGTGTTTTTTTAAATATATTTTATTGATTATGTTATGACAGTGTTCCATTTTATTTGTCCCTTTATTCCACTTTGCCCTGCATCCTCCTCCCACCCACATTTCCCTACCCTCCTTGGTTCATGTCCATGGGTTGTTCATATAAGTTCTTTGGCTTCTACATTTCTTTTTTTTAAATTCTTTATTTTATTGATTATGCTATTACAGTTGTCCCATTTTCCCCCTTCAATCCCCTCCACCCTGCCCACCCCCTCCCAATCACATTCCCCCCTTTAGTTCATGTCCATGTGTTATAAGTTCTTTAGTGTCTACATGTCCCATACTATTCTTACCCTCCCCCTGTCTGTTTTCTACCTATTATCTATGCTACTTATTCTCTATATCTTTTCCCCTTCTCTCTTCCTCCCACTTCCCTATTGCTAACCTTCCATTTGATGACATTTTTCTTTACTGTTCATATTTTTAATCATCTTTTTCTTAGGTAAGTCCCTTTAACATTTCATATAATAAGGGCTTGGTGATGATGAACTCCTTTAACTTGACCTTATCTGAGAAGCACTTTATCTGCCCTTCCATTCTAAATGGAAGCTTTGCTGGATAGAGCAATCTGGGATGTAGGTCCTTGCCTTTCAGGACTTGGAATACTTCTTTCCAGCCCCTTCTTGCCTGTAAGGTCTCTTTCGAGAAATCAGCTGACATTCTGATGGGAATTCCTTTGTAGGTGACTGTTCCCTTATCTCTTGCTGCTTCTAGGGTTCTCTCCTTCATTTTTACCTTGGCTAATGAATTATGATGTGCCTTGGCGTGTTCCTCCTTGGGTCCAACCTCTTTGGGACTCTCTGAGCTTCCTGGACTTCCTGGAAGTCTAGTTCCCTTGCCAGATTGGGGAAGTTCTTTATTATCTGTTTAAATAAGTTCTCAATTTGTTGCTCTTCCTCTTCCCCTTCTGGTACCCCTATAATTCGGATGTTGGAATGTTTAAAGGTATCCTAGAGATCCCTAAGCCTCACCTCATTTTTTTGAATTCTTGTTTCTTCATTCTTTTCTGTTTGGTTGTTCCTTTCTTCCTTCTGGTCCACTCCATTGATTTGAGTCCCAGTTTTCTTTCCCTCACAATTGGTTCCCTGTGCGTTTTCCTTCATTTCTCTTATTGTAGCCTGCATTTGTTCATCTAATTTATGACCAAAGTCAACCAATTCTGTGAGCATCTTGATCACCAGTGCTTTGAACTGTGCATCTGATAGGTTAGCTATCTCTCAGTCACTTAAAAAAATTGGCTCTGGGGCTTTTAATTCTGTTTGAGCCATCTTTTTTATTTTTTTATTTTCCTTTGATCTGGTTGCATCTGTTACGTAAGGGCAGTGGAGCCTTAGGTGTTCACCAGGGCGGGGCACCCCAGTCACTGGGTTGTGACGTCGTATGTGGGGGCGGGGTCTGAGAAGGAACAATGATGCCTGCTCCACTCTCACTAGGACTTCAGTCCCCTTTGCCACCTCCCACAATCAGACTGGCTCTTTCTGGTGCTGGCTCCCGGGCAGGTGGTCTTGTGTACTTTCTCAGACTCTGTGGGTTTCCCCGAGGAGCCTCCTGTGAGGCTGAGAGAATCTCCCAGCCTCAACTCCCACAGGTGTTTTCAGTCAGTGCTCTTAGGCTTTGTTTCCCAGCACTGGGTCCCTGGGTTGTGAGGTCTGTGTCGCTGCCCATTTTCGCTTATTTTGTCTGCGTACGAACATGTGGGTGCGAACAGCCAGCTGCCTTGCGCCCCTCACTGGGTCTGCTCGTTGCCCCCTGTGCCCAGGGTCTGACACTGGTCCCACAGCAGTCCGTCAGCTGCTTTCTGCACTCTGCACACCCGCATCTGCGAGCCAGCACTTCGTCCTGCTGGGACCCCTCGACCCCTCTCCGTAGGCCTCCGACTCCGCCCCTCCTCACAGGTCTGGATGTACAGTAGTCCGACTTCTGTTCAGTTCATTTCTCTCTGTTCTGGTTGTTTTTTGTTTCTCAATTTTTGTTGTCCTTAGTGTTGGTTGCGCGGGGAGGCACAGTGCAACTACCTATGCCTCCATCTTGGCCAGAAATCCCAGCTTCTCCATTTCTTATACTATTCTTAACCCTTCCTGTCTATTTTGTACCAACCATTTATGCTACTTATTCCCCGTACGTTTTCTCCCCTTCCCTCCCCTTCATCTCCCTGCTGATAATCTCCATGTGATCTCCATTTCTGTGATTCTGTTCCTGTTCTAGTTGTTTGCTTAGTTTTTTTTTTTCAGGGTTGGTTGTTGATAGTTGTGAGTTTGTTGTCATTTTCATGTTCATAGTTTTAATCTTCTTCTTTTTCTTAGGTAAGTCCCTTTAACATTTCATATAATAAGGGCTTGGTGACGATGAACTCCTTTAACTTGACCTTATCTGAGAAGCACTATATCTGCCCTTCCATTCTAAATGATAGCCTTGCTGGATAGAGTAATCTTGGATGTAAGTCCTCACCTTTCATAATTTTAAATACTTTTTTCCAGCCCCTTCTTGCCTGCAAGGTTTCTTTTGAGACATTATCTGTTAGTCTTATGGGTACTCCTTTGTAAGTAACTGTCTCCTTTTCTCTTGGTGCTTTTAAGATTCTCTCCTTAACTTTAATCATGGGTAATGTAATTATGATGTGCCTTGGTGTGTGCTTCCTTAGGTCCAACTTCTTGGGGACTCTCTGAGTTTTCTGGACTTCCTGGAAGTTTATTTCCTTTGCCAGATTGGGGAAGTTCTCCTTCATTATTTGTTCAAATAAGTCTTCAATTTCTTTCTCTTCCTCTTCTCCTTCTGGCACCCCTATGATTGGGATGTTGGAACATTCAAAGTTGTCCCAGAGGTTCCTAAGCCTTTCCTCATTTTTTTGAATTCTTGTTTCTTCATTCTGTTCTGGTTAATGTTTATTTCTTCCTTCTGGTCCAAACCATTCCTTTGAGTACCAGTTTCCTTCCCTTCAGTGTTGGCTCCCTGTACATTTTCCTTTACTTCACTTTGCATAGCCTTCACTTTTCCCTCTATTTTGGGACCATACTCAACCAATTCTGTGAGCATCCTGATTACCAGTGTTCTGAACTGTGCATCTGATAGGATGGCTATCTCTTCATTGCTTAGTTGTATTTTTTCTGGAGCTTTGATCTGTTCTTTCATTTGGACCTTTTTTTTTGTCTTTTTTTTTTTGGTCTGGGCACACTTGTTACATATAAGGGGCAGGGCCTTAGGTATTCACCAAGGTGGGGCAACCCACATAGCTATATTGTGGAGCGGTGTAGATGCATAATGTGGGGGAGGGGGCCAAGTTGGAACAATGCCACTTGCTGGCCTCTGGGCTGGCTTTCAGTCACTAACTCTGCCACCCACAAGCAAAGTGGGCCCCTCTGGTGCTTATTCCCTGGTGGGAAGGTTGTATATACCCTAGGACTCTGTGGGTCTCTCCAGTGAAAGCTCTTGTGAAGCTGGAAGTTTCTCCCGCCGCTGCAATCCTCATGGATTTTTTCAGTCAGAGATTTTGAGGCTTTATTTCTTGGCACTGGAACCCTGGGTTGCTCCGTCTGTCTTGCTCCCCAGTTGTTCTTCCCAGTGTGTCTGCATACAAATATGGAACTGAGTGCTCCACCAGCCACTGCCTTGCCTGGTCCGGCAGCTGGTGCCTTGCCATGTGCCCCCTTGTTGCACACACCCTCACCGCACAACCTCTCACTGGACTACCTGTCTCCTCTCCTACTGGTCTGGATGAATGTTTCTTAAACTCCTTGTTTGTCAGACTTCCATACAGTTTGATTTTCTGGCAGTTCTGGTTGTTTTCTGTTTTTAAATTTGTTGCTGTCCTTCTTTTGGTTGTGCAAGGAGGCACAGTGTATCTACCTATGCCTCTGTATTGGCTGGAAGTCAGATTGTTTGTGTTTTTTGGTGTTAAGTTGTATAAGTTTGTATAATTTTTGGATATTAATTAATCTCTTATTAGGTATATCGGAAAATATGTTCTCTTATTTAGTAGTTTGTGTATAATTTTCTTTTTTGTGTGTCTTTATTTGGTTTTGGAAATAGGATAATACTGGTCTCGTAAAATGAGTTGGGGGTCATCCCTCATTTTGAATTTTTTGTAATAGTTTGAGCACAAGAGGTGGCAGTTCTTCTCTGAATATCTGGTAAAATTTTCCTCTTCAGCCATTTCATCTGGGACTTTTGTTTGTTGTAAGTTTTTTGAATTCTGCTTCAATTTCACTAGTTGTAATCAGTGTATTTAGATTCTCTAAATCTTCCTGATTTAGTTTTGGAAGATTATGTTTCTAGGAATTTATCCTTTTTGTCTACGTTGTGCAATTTGTTGGCATATGGTTGTTTGTAATATTTTCTTACAATCATTTGTATTTCTTTGGTGTCAGTTATTTCTTTTCTTTCACTTCTGCTTTTATTTATTGTGTCCTCTTTTTTTTCTTGATGAGTTTGGTTAAAGGTTTGTCTTATGTTTTCAAAGAACCAGCTCTTGGATTCATTGATCTTTTGTGTTTTTTTTTTAAGACTGTATTTTATTTACTTCTGCTCTGATCTTTATTATTTCTTTCTATTCACTTTGGGCTTTGTTTTTTCTTTTTCTAGTTATTTACTTAAAAAGCAATAATAACACTTAATAAAGCTAGATTGTTTATTTGAGCTTTCTATTGTTTCTTGAGAAAGAACTGTAATGCTATGAATTTCCCTCTTAGGATTGCTTTCTTTGTGTCCCATAGATTTTGGGTTGTTGTGCTTTCAATTTCATTTGTTTCAACGTATCTTTTGATTTCTCCCCTGATCTTGTTGTTAAACTATTCATTGTTTATTAACATGTTATTTAGCTTCCACGTCCTTGTGTATTTTTCATTTTTCTTTTTGTGATTGATTTCTAGTTTCATAGCATTATGATCAGAGAAGATACTTGATATGATTTTGATCTTTTTTAAAACGATTTTTATTTATGTATTTCTAGAGAGGGCAAGGGAGGGAGAAAGAGAGGGAGAGAAACATCAATGTGTGGTTGTCTCTCATATGCCCCCTACTTGGGACCTAGATGCAAGCCAGGCATGTGCCTTAGACTGGGAATTGAATTGCAACCCTTTGGTTCTCAGGATGGCACTCAATCCACTGAGCTACACAGCCAGGGCATGATTTTGATCTTTTTAAATATATTGTGACTTGTTTTGTGTCCTAACATATGGTGTATCCTAGGAAATGTTCCATGTGCACTGGAAAAAAATGTATATTCTGAAGCTTTGGAGCAAAATGCTCTGAAGATATTAATTAAATCCATTTGATGTAATGTATCATTTAAAGCAACTGTCTCCTTATTGATTTTCTGTCTGGAAGATCTATCCATTGAAATCAATGGGGTGTTAAATTTTCCTACTATGACTATATTTCTGTCCATCTCTCTCTTTAGGTCCTTCAAGATTTACTTCACATATTTAGGTGCTCCTATGTTGGGTGTATAATATGTACTAGGTTATATCCTTTTGTTGGATTGTGCCATTTATCCTTATGTAGTATCCTCTTTGTTTCTTAATATTGCTTTGGCTTCAAAGTCTATTTTGTCCCTTATTAGTGTTGCTACCTGAGGTTTATCCTTTCCATTTGCATGAAATATATCTTCCATCCCTTTAGTCTGTGTGTATCTTTTGTTCTAGGTGGTTCCCTTGTAGATAGCATATATATGGGTATTTTCTTACCCATTTAGCTACCCTATGTCTTTTGATTGGAGCATTTAAGCATTTACATTTAAATAGATTATTGATGGATATGTATTTATTGCCATTTTAGTCCTTTAATTATATTCCTCTGTTTTTTTTTCTTTTCCTCTTATTCTTTAAGCAAGCTCTTTAATATTTGTTGCAGTACTGTTTTGCTGTGACAAACTCCTTTAGCTTTTTCTTGTCTGGGAAGTTCTTTATTTCTCCTTCAATTTTAAATGATAGCCTTTCTTGGTAAAGTACCCTTGGTTGTGGGTCCTTGCTTCTCACCACTTTGAGTATTTCATGTCAATCCTTTCTGGCCTGAAATGTTTCTGTTGGGAAATCATGATAGTCTTACAGGAGTTCCTTTGAAGTAACTACCTGCTTTTCTCTCACAGCTTTTAAGATTCTCTTCTTGTCTTTAAGCTTTGCCATTGTAATTACGATGTATTTTGGTGTGGGCCTCTTTGGGTCCAACTTGTTTGGGACTCTCTGTGCTTCCTGGACTTGTGCATCTTTTTACTTCACCAGGTTAGGGAAGTTTTTGATCATTATTTCTTCAGATAGGTTCTCAATACCTTGTTCTCTCTCTTCCCCTTCTGGTACCCCTACAGTGTGAATGTTGTTATGCTATTGTCATGTTTTCTCAAAGGTCTCTCAAAGTATCTTCATTTTTTAAAATTCTTTTTTTCTTGTTGCTGCTCTGATTTGGTGTTTTTTTCCTATCTTGTTTTCCAAATCACTGATTTGATCCTGTGCTTTATCTAACCTACTGTTTATTCCTTCCAGTGTATTATTTATTTCAGGTATTGCATTCTTTATTTCTGACTGATCCTTTTTATGATTTCTACGTCTTTTTTATTGCTGTCAGCGTCCTTATTATCATTACTTTGAACTCTATATTTGATAAATTGCTTGCCTCCATTTCATTTAGCTCTTCTGGATAATTATCTTGTTGTTTCATCTGTGGCCTGTTTGTTTTTCTTCCTGTTTTGGCAGCCTCTTTGTGTTTGTTTCTATGTATTAGGTAGATCTGCGAAGACTCTGGAACAAGCCTACGTCAAATGTTGCCTGACTAGCCCTGAGCAACCTGTTTTGAGCTATCAGCTTGTGGCTTCTCTTCTGGGTCTGGGTGCATGGTAAAAGAACCAAGTGCATACCAAGTCCAGCTTTTACCATTATCAAGTTGGGGACAGTTAGCTAGAGTATAAAGCACTCAGAGATCCATCTTTGCCTTATGCTGTCTGTTAGGCTTAGTCAGTTAAAGAGCTTCCAATTGCACTCCTTAGGAGGCTGAAGCTCCACAGGGTGGGGAGAGGGGATTTCCTGAGGGTGGGGCTATTGCTCCAGTCCAGGCTGATATCACACAGAGGGGAGTGTTCTGCTCAGGAAACATGCTTTCCGTTGTATGGGGAATGACTGAACACAGGGATCCTGGCTGCTGACTCTTCAGCTCTCTCCCCACCCTCCAGCTCTGCTCTCCAACACCCCAGCTCAAGCTCCATAGGTTGGGGAGAGAGGGATTCCTGCAGGTATGGCTATTGCTTTCCCTCAGGCTGATGCTGCACAGAGGGGAGTGCTCTGCCAGAGAGAGATGACTTCTGTAGTATGGGGAATTACTGAGCACAGAGATCCTGGTGGCAGACTCTTCAGTTCTCTCCCCAGAGCCATGAATCCCAGACTCTTCTCACATGGCTCTAGTCTGCTCTGCTCTCCCTCTGCTGGAGCCAAGGGAAAGTGGCTGCAAATGAAATTTTGTGCATTGGTCCTTTAAGAGTGTTTATGTCTCTAGCCATCTCAGGCTGGCAGACAGAAACCCCACTGCTTTTCACAGCCAGATATCTTTGGATGTCTTTCCCAGTTCCGGTGCTCTAGGTTGGGGAACCCAGTTTGGGGTTAGACCTCACACTCTTCAGGGGGAACCTCCCCTGGCTGTTGAACTATTCCTCTGGAACTTCAGCTGCTGTGTGTGGGAGCCCAGCCAGTCCTGCTGTGCCTCCACACTTCCTACTAGTCTTGATAGGGTGATGTGGTTTCTTCCATAAGTCCTTGGTTAGTAATGCTTCTTTCAAGCTAGTCTTCAGTTGGTTATTCAGGGAGATTTTACTATAATTTATTTGTAATTACAGTTTGGTCCTGGGAGGAGATTAGTGTAGCTTCCACCTACTCCACTGGCATCTTGGATCAACCTCTGATTTTAAAAGGACATTCATGAAGATGAAAGCAGGGATGTAAAACTAAAGGAAATGAACACAGATCAACACAGATAACTGTATATAGCAAATTGTAAAGATCTCTGATGGAAGAATCCCTGATAAAGAAAGAGTCCTTGACTGGTAGGTGAAAACTCTGCCTTGGATCAAGTTCTGATAATGCCATTGTGCTCATTCAGCATGCTCCTGGCCTTAGCAGTCAACAGTAGGTATAGTATTGACAACCAATCTGAAACATCATTAAATCCCTTTCTTAACCTATGATTTTCATTAAATTCAGTTTGTATTTATTTAGTTGCATTTATAAGCAAAATTCTGCCCTATTTACAGAAAGGAATATGTGTATACTCCTCAGTCCCCAAGGAAACATTTGAGCTTTAAAGTAGATATGCGGGAATGACCATTGTATAAATAAAAGCAGAGTGAAATAAGTGTCATAAAATAAGTACAGAAGTAGGAATTCAGAGATATCAGGCTGGGGTAATGGGATGAGTTTTTATGGAGGAGAAACCATTTAATCTACATCAACAATCAATTTCCTCTCATTGTATGGTTCATTTCTATGTCCCTTCTATACAATATATACATGTCATAACATATTTATGAATGAATTACTGACAATTCTTTAAGCTTCCTCAAGATGAGTGATAATGAATTAAATATTTCAAAAAGGAAAGGTCATAGTATCTATTTTCAATTTTATTTTAATTCATGTAAAGATAGCTATTATCAGTTTTAATAATTTAAGAAACTTGTAATTAATCTCAATAATCTTTTTTCCTTTTTATTGAATGTATTGGGGTGACACTGGTTCACAAAATTATATAGGTTTCAGGTTCACAATTCTACAATGCATTTGTACACTATATTGTACATTCACTGCCCCAACTCAAGTCTCTGTCCATCATCAGTCATTCTCCTTATACACTCCTCCACCTCTCCCCACCTTCCTCGCTGCCAGAAATCACCACACTGTTGTCCATGTCCACAAGTTTTTTCACTTTGTCTTTTTTCCTTTTCTGCTTGTTATTTACAATAGCTAAGATTTGGAAGCAGCCCATGTGTTCATCAGTAGATGAGTGGATAAAAAACCTGTAGTACATTTACACATTTATACAGTGAAATACTATGTGGCCATAAAAAAGAAGGAAATTTTACCCTTTGTGACAGCAGGAATGAACCTGGAAAGAATTATGCTAAGAGGAATAAGCCAGTCAGAGAAAGAAAAGTACTGTATGACTTCACTCATAGGTAGATTCTAATGAACAAAAACCTTGGTAATCTTTTACAGATGCTTATGCTTAGTAGAATTTTACAATATTTAAGAATATTCCCTTTTATTACTTAAAATAGGACTTAAGAACTTGGGGTGAGGTGGATTTGAAAGCACCTAAGTTCATTTAAATTGGTCTCTTAAAATATACATTCCTTAAAAAGGAATAGGTCAACTTTAAGGTCAAGAAGCAGGAAACCTGAATTTTAATCACTTCCCAAGCTTTATTTATTAAATTCAGATAATATAGAAATGTTCTATATACAAATATTTCAGTTTTGTGCTAATATTGATCTTTGAGTATCTAAGAATCATCATAAGCAAAACATTATAATATCTCTTCTATTCAGGAATCTAACATTAAAATAAAATATATATTTAACCCTATAAAACATATGCATTAAATTAATTTTATAATTAAAATGTTCTGCAGTTCTGTTTTTTTCATATTTGTTTTGAGCTCAAGTCATGGGAGATTTTACTAGTCTCATACTGGAGATTAATGTTTCCAGAAGAAGTTTTCACTATTTCATAACAAATTGCCCAAGGCCTTACTTACCTAGTAGAGTGACTCCTGAAAACAATGAGAACCTGATTTAGAGATACACTTTTTAAGTTCACAGAGGAAATGAGCAATAATTCACATGAAGATATGGAGGGATCAATTTTTCCTCCTTCTGAATGAGCTGTTCTAATAGAGATGAGGGAGAGTTTACTGAATCAACTCTGAATATTTAAAAAGTATATGAATTAGGCTTGAGGGGAAACCCTGCTTCCTTTTTGCTGAATACAATGTAATTACTGTTACAAGTGGCATTTTATTCATTATATCTCTTTGAGAAAAAATAATGCCAGAATTTTTTACAAATCAACCTTTCAATGTATATTTATAGTTTTTATTTTTCAAAATATATTCACACAAAATGAGTAGCTCTCACCTATCTCAGACTCTGCAGTATGTATAGTACATAAGAGAATTCAGGCCTAAGAATATTTTCACATCTTAATTTGTAAATATAAAACATTTATTATTTAATAACTTTTTTGTCTTAAAATGATTGAAAAAAAACAGTAAGAAAAATAAATATACATACATACAAAACCCCAAATCTTGAGGATATTCATAAGTAAAACCAAAGAAAAAAGTACTAATTCTATAAATATGGACAAGTAATAGATCCTAGCTAATTTGATAATAACAAGCTACTAAACACATGGATATATATTTTTGTCTACTGGCTTCACCAAAGGCATTTTTTTATGATTATCCATTTCCCCCTGAGTCATCTTTTCCCTTGATTAAGGTCCTCAGATCACCACCCTCAAATCCTCTCTTGCCATGAAATGTCTGCATCACACCGATTCAGCACTTGGTTACATGGTATTATGAATGTCTCTGTAATACCTATTTGTCACTCAGGCAAGAAATATTTATGAGCAACTAGTTATTTTGAGTCCTTTGGCTAGGGGCTGAGAACACCATGATGGACAAGACAGATTTACTTCCTAAGCCAAACTGTTTTTCCTGGCATATATTTTTAAGTGCTTTACCTTTAATCCCCATTTTGCTGATGAATTCTATTAATCTGGACAAACAGTTGGGCTATATTGAATAAGCATAAATTTCTTTATTGCTCAAGAGAGAAAGAGGCCATTTTATGACCTCATTGCCTATTAAAGAAGTGCAGAAACCCCAGCCGGTGTAGATTGACTCTGGACAGACACAGTTTTGTCTGACATTGCTTGTGGCTCTCCCTGGCCAGCCCTTCTGCTCTAGCAGTGCATACACTTCCTGCCCTGTACCTTGCTTATGTCACTCAGTCTGCTCACCTGGAAAACTTGTCCTTTCCAGTGATTCATGTTATTGAGCTTCAGAGATTCTTTTTTTTAATGCTGTACACTGATAATTATATTGAAAGAAACTGTTAGTCTTGACAAATAGATATATAGTCTATAGCATGGTGCTAAAGATAATAAATAGTCTATAGATTTGAAAGCATGGTAAAAATCTCATTTACCTGAGAATTCCCATGTATCCTTGGGCAACATCTACAATTTAAGAAAAAAGAGGCCTCCCTGAATTGCTGAATTCTGCAAGAACTAGCTGTAACCTCTCACGATGTGGACCTGCACACAAGCTCATCTTTGCTTATAACAACCTGGTAGTTCTCTAGAGGATCATGCTCTGTACACATCCTGAAGCTGCTACCACACTGCAAGGTACTGTAAAAGTGTTTTGTTTTCTCTTCTTTTGTGTCTTTTGATAGTTCAAGTTAGCTCAGGGCAATGCTGGACACACAGCAAATACTCAGTGAGTTCTTGTTAAGTGAATGACAGATACAAAGCACTACCAGCACTTCCCTGGGACAGAGTACCCTGCCTGGGAAAGAGAATTTGGAGGCATCTGTAAGATAATGGTTTGCAAGGGCATCATCTCAATTCTTCTTCCTATCCCAGAGGAAATCTAAAGGAAATGAGTAGATGCCCCTAAAGCTACAACCATAAATTCCACAAGTTGAATCTAATGAATCAAGTGAGGCTTGTTAGAGATCAATGCCTCAGCACAGAAATAGATATGAGTTCTTTCATTGGAATGGAAAAGTGAAAAGTTCTAAGATTATTTTAAAACACTTTTTAAGATGATTTAGTTGTTGATAACATGATAACTGCATTTTTAGGATGCTTTAATTTTAAAACTCATTTAGATCAGATAGTCTGTATATTTATATGTATCTATATATGTATGTGTACATCCATATATTATTTTATACACACACATATTAGAAGAGTTGGGAGGGCTTTCCTGAGACAATAGAGTTAATTGCGTCACTCCTTAGTAATTCAAGAAATTTCTGTATACTTATCTCTGAGGTACTTGGGGCTTTTGGGTAATGCTTATTGTGTAGTTGAAAATGTATACAAGAGTAATATAAAAAAATTAGGGCAATAGTTTATTAAATTGTGGTTATATATGCATAATTATAAACATAATTCACCATTGAAGCCATAAATAATGATAGAATTCCATAGAAAATTCCCACGTTAAATCTAAATTATCACACCAGACAGTGTGCATTGAACATCCTAAAGGACTTCGTGAGGAGTGATACTAAATCTGACTGACCATATTTAACCACATTTCTACTATGGATTTGGAAAATTCCACAATATGTAAATAAACATAAAATGTTGAACTGTTTTTTATAATACACTCAATATAATTTTTTGAACTGACTGTAAACACAATGGCTACTTGACCGTGGTTGCTATTTTGGTATTTGGTTATTGTGGGGCTTGTAAAGCCCAGGATGAACACATATGATGCTATGTCTCTAAAAGTCATGCCTGTGCTCCAGTCTGGCCTTCACAGCATCCATGTAAACACAATGATGTCACTCCAAGCACTCATAATGAGATACACAAAACTATTGCTGCAACATTCTCCCTACTATGCTCTCTTTACCATTCAACACCACACACACACAGCTGATGGGCTGCCACTACATTGTTTCTTAGCCATCTTAATCTGTTTAGTTCCCAAGAATTTTTATTCTCAAAATCCAATAAGAAAATTTCCTAATGAAGTCTCTGAACAACAAATTATATATATTTTTACTAAATATTTTCTGTTGCATCCTAAACAATGGTGTGTTGAATTTCACTTTTGATTCTAAAATTGACACTCAAAATTTTTTCCAAGTTTATTTTTTACGTATAAACTTGCCCTGTCTACCCCCCCACTAACCCCCACCCACTCTGCTTTTCATCTTCCCTGATTCTATTTCTTTCCAGTCTTCTTACCTAAAATTCAAACCATGCTATAAATGACACAAACAACTCTCTGTCCTGGTAGACTGCAGCAAGCACTCTGGCTTGTGCAGAAATCAGAGGCTCTTCCTAGCCCCACATTTGGATCTAGTTCCAAGACCTTGGGCATGGTATTTATTCTGAGTTTTGGCTCTCAGATACCAAACACTGCATTATCTCAGTAACTCCCTTTCTTAGCCCTTTTTCATTTAATTCTATTGTTCATGGTAGGGTGTTACTGAAAAGTGAGGACATAAATAATCTATGCCAACCCTACAGTATATTCTTTACTATTTACAAAAGTAGACCTTTGTTTTTCCTTTAAGGAAGAATAACTTAATTGATGCTGAATCTCTCTAACCATGACTAAAATTAAAATAGTAACAGAATTATGAGGCATTCATTTTAAAGTGAATTATCTTGTGTTCTTTAATTGCTAAAAATAATATTTGAAATTAATATTCATTGCTCTAGCAAAAAGGAAGAATACTCAGAATACAGGTAAATAGGAAAACATTATTCAGCTTATTATTTATATTAATAGCATAATGAATTTAAATATATTTGTTCTGGTTAAGAACTTCTAAGTTACTTGCCTGACAAGCTAGAGTTTTAAAATTTTGTTTTTAAAGTACTAGAACTTTTAAAAAATGAACTTTAATTTTTTTATTATAAATGTATTATATATATACTCGTTACAGAAAGCTTACTAATATTAGATCAAAGAAAACACTGAAACTAATTATTTTGTTTTTACTAATGCTTTCTCTCCTGACCATGTATGGACTTCTGAATACTCTATGAATTGTTGTAGATGATGCCACCAATGTGAGAAGAAAATAACCCAAACTGTAACCAAGCAAGTCTCACATAATACATACAGAAGCTGAAACAAGGCATGCTGACAAAAAGTGACAACTAAATGCCTTGAACAAAATTGCTCTTAGGCACAATCAACCACAGCGGGTTTCTGACTGTGAGAATACTGGTGTGTAACCAGGACTAGAAGGCCATTGAGGAGGTGTGAATGGTAGAAATCTGAGGGTGCTGTCCCAATCCTCGCGCCAGGAAGAGGTTTTCATGTTATGCTCTACAATCAATGAAGCTAGCCTGCATTTAAAAGGCATTATCTTCTTTACCTAAAACATTCTTTGGAGACATATACAGGTAATTTATTACTATACACCTATGAAAATTAGAATGGAAAGTAATATGATATGGGCCAAGATGGAGGCATAGGTAGACACACTGTGCCTCCTCACATAACCAAAATAAGGACAACAATTTAGAAATAGCATAACAACCAGAATTGACAGAAAACTGAACTGAATGGAAGTCTGACAACAAAGGAGTTAAAATAGACATGTTCATCCAGACTGGTAGGCGGACAGCCAGGTGGAGAGGGGTCACAGCACAGAAAGCAGTGGCACCAGGTGCGCAAGGCACCCAGGCATGCAAGACGGCAACAGGTAGACCCTGGGCGCACAGGCAGCAGCAGGCAGACCCCAGTCGTGGGGTGGCAATAGGCAGACCCAGCGAAGTGGCGATTGTGAAGCAAGGCTCTGTGTGTAAGGCAGTTGGCTGACCAGGCAGTCCCACATTTGAGAGCAGATAAACCAGGTGAAACTGGGGAGTGGGACAGACCGAGCAACCCAGGGTCTTAGTGCCAGGAAATAAAGCCTCAAATCACTGATTGGAAACACCTGTGGGGGTTGAGGCACAGGGAGATACTTCCAACCTCACAGGAGAGTTTTCTGGAGAGACCCACAGGATCCTAGAACGTACAAAGACCCACCCACTTGGGAATCAGCACCAGAGGGCCCAGTTTGCTTGGTGGAAGTGGCAGAAGGGACTGAAGTCCCACAGAGAGTAGACCAAGCACCATTGTTCCCTCTCGGACCCCTCCCCCACATACAATGTCACAACCCAGTGACTAGGTTGCCCCCCCAACCCCGGGTGAACACCAAAGATTCAACCCCTCATATGTAACAGGCGTGACAAGACAAAAAAAAAATGGCCCAAATTGAAGAACAGATCAAAGCTCCACAGCAAATACAACTAAGTGACCAAGAGATAGCCAACCTATCAGTTGCACAGTTCAAGGCACTGGTGATCAGGATGCTCACAGAATTGGTTGATTTTGGTCGCAAATTAGATGAAAAAATGAAGTCTACGCTAAGTGAAATGAAGGAAAATGCACAGGGAACCAATAGTGATGGGAAGAAAACTGAGACTCAAATCAATGGAGTGTACTAGAAGGAAGAAAGAAACAACCAAATAGAAAAGAATGAAGCAAAAAAATGAGGAGAGGCTTAGGAACTTCCAGGACATCTTTAAACATTCCAACATCCAAATTTTAGGGGTATCAGAAGGGGAAGAGGAAGAGCAACAAGTGGAAAAGTTGTTTGAACAAATAATGAAGTAGAACATCCTCAGTTTGGCAAAGGAAATAGACTTCCAGGAAGTCCAGGAAGCTCAGAGAGTCCCAAAGACGTTGGACCCACTGAGGAACACACCAAGGCAAATCGTAATTACATTAGCCAAGGTAAAAATGAAGGAGAGAATCCTAGAAGCAGCAAGAGATAAGGGAACAGTCACCTACAAAGGAGTTCCCATCAGACTGTGAGCTGATTTCTCAAAAGAGACCTTACAGGCAAGAAGGGGATGGAAAGAAGTATTCCAAGTCATGAAAGGCAAGGACCTACATCCAAGATTGCTCTATCCAGAAAAGCTTTCATTTAGAATGGAAGGGCAGATAAAGTGCTTCTCAGATAAGGTCAAGTTAAAGGAGTTCATCATCACCAAGCCCTTATTTTATGAAATGTTAAAGGGACTTATCTAAGAAAAAGAAGATGTAAAACATGTATAGTAAAATGACAGCAAACTAACAATTATTAACAACCACACCTAAAACAAAAACAAAACGAAACTAAGCAAACAACTAGAACAGGAACAGAACCACAGAAATGAAGAACACATGGAGGGTTAGTAATAGGGGAGTGGGAGGAGGAGAGAGGGGGAAAAGGTACAGAGAATAAATTGCATAGATGGTAGATAGAAAATAGACAGGGGGAGGGCAAGAATATTATGGGAAATGTAGAAGCTAAAGAACTTAATGACACATGGACATGAACTAAAGGGGGGGAATGTGGGTGGGAGAGGGTGTGCTGGGTGGAGGGGAGTGAAGGGGGGATAATGGGACAACTGTAATAGCATAATTAATAAAATATATTAAAAAAGAAAATATACACAGAAAAACTATAAATATGTGATCAAAAGACATTTTATTTTACTAAATGCTTTGCGTAGGAATTTTTAGTTTTAATGCAAAAGCACTTTAAAATATTGCCAGATTCAGTTATTTTTTAATTATCCTCATCTTAGTTAAACATAGTTTATTTATGTCAAACATGAAACCCTAAGTGGTTTCTCTCAGCCACCAATAATTCTCTCTCTCATTACTAGTCAGTAAGAGTGCAGGAAATTTAATAGATTTCGATTTTAATCTGAGCAAAACATAATCAGTAAGGTAATTCTGCTGTAACAAAATAATCTAATACATTGACAATCCACATGCAAATCCCTTCAAAATATTTTGGATTATCAGTATCACTTTTAAATATCACTTGCTATAGGAGAGAAATGGGAACAGAATGTAACATTTAAACATTTTTTATTTCACTTTAAAAATGTTTTCAATTATTTACTGCAAGTTGAGCCTTACTCTTCTCTAAATTTAAAAGCGTTTGGCATTATAATCCTGATGGTACATATGAATAAAACAAACATTTACAAGTTGAATTGCTATAATTGCTTAAAACACTTACCAATGGAAAATTGGAGTACAGAGGCTGTTGTTGTATTAAGGCCTGTCGTGATCTAGAAAGAGGAATATACCAAAATAAGACAAGATAGAGAGGAAGAGAAAGAGGTAAAAGACCTCCAGAGGAGGAAGGAGAAAAAAACAGGAAAGGAAGGAGCCATAAACAGAGGTTGTATTTATCCAGTGGTTAGCTTATTTTTATCGGTATGTCTGAACACAGATACATTTTGTTTCTCTGTGAGGAGCAAAGCTGTGAAATCCTGACTGAGGCACTTTTACTACATTTCTTAATGTATGTTGAAAACTGCTTGCAGGTTAATCTACCAGGTAATCTTGATCTTGAGAGGGCACTAAACCAGTCCTTCAACTCACATTGCCTTCTCCCCTCCATCCTACAGCAACAGATCTGGGACCCAAAGCAAATGTCAGAAAAAGGTTAACAACCAAAAACTGAGAGGTAAATTAAAAGCAAATGGTGAAAATGAGATTATTTTGAAAAGTGAATAGAATTATAGCAACTAACAGTACAGGATTTGTTTGGGGGTAATGAAATGTTCTAATATTGATTGTGCCAATGGCTGTCTATTTTTGTGAATAAACCAAAAACCATGAATTGTATGCTTTAAAAGAATGAATTATAGAATGTGTGGATTATTTCTCAATAAAACTGTTACTCCCCTTCAAAAAAAGTAATAAAATTATGGGCCTAGAAATATCCTTCCCAAATATTTCTGTTATTTTCCCTTAGTTTCATGAAGAAACATGCTTAAATTATCTTTTTTCTCACAAGAAATGATGCCTTAATTTTAAAGCAATTTAACTTAAAAATTTTTTTACTTATATATTCTTCAGAGCACTGACTTTGATCCACACCAGCTCAAATAAGATGAGAATTAAGGTTCTCATTTTCAATGACTCTTTTCAATGACTCTCTTGTTGGGTTCCTGACCCTATAAGCTAAAATATGGGATACTTCTCATCCCTGTACTCTGTAAAATTGAAAGCATATAACTGTGTTTTCACCATGGCAGAAACAGTAGGCTGTCTTGCTCTCACTTCTTATATACCACAATGACATCCTTAGCCTTACCCTGTACTTTGTTAATTCCCATGTGGTTAAATCCACAACTGCAGAGGTGTCCAGAGATACCCAGTGCATGAATTGTGGTAGGAATTAGTGGACAAACGAGTGAGCAAGCCTCTTGGTCTGCCATATTCAGCTGAGATTAGAATACCAAAAGATCTTGATTCTACAGCATGTTTTGATAAGAAGACTCAGCATGTGCTTTAAATATGTGGATTTAAAATTAATGAAGAGCAAGAAAGGTAATACAAGAGAAAGCAAGAAGGGCATTTGACAAGTTGTCGAGGCATCAGTATAGGTATCCGCTTCTAACTGACTGGAACCATTATAAAAATTATCTTCTGAAGGGTGGGACCCTTGTAGTACGGGCTTTCCCATCAGGTGAGTGTTCTACGAACCCATCTGTATCAGTGTACTTGGTGGTGTTATTGTGAGAGGCTGCGTTTGGCCTTGGTGAGTTCTTTTTGAATACTTTTTCAATGTTTGCCCATTTCATAATGGGTGATTTACGAGTGCACCTGTCTACACTATGCTGAGTATTGAGCAGTTTTTTGACCAAAACCAGAATGACCCCCATGCTACACCCTCTCTATTCACCTAACTTTTCCCCAAAAGACTTTTTGTTTTGTTTTCCTTGATGAAAAAAGTCCTCAAAATGAAACATTTTGTAGAAGAGGTGTAGAAGAGGTGAAACAAAAAATGGCAGAAGCACTAAAAGGCATCAAAATCAATGAGTTCATAAACTGTTATGAACAGTGGAAGAAACATAATGATAGGTGTATTGCATCAAATGGAGAGTGCTTTGAAGGTGATTAAAATTTAAACATGTAAGAACAAATACACAATTTTTTAATAAACAAATTCTGGGGTTCTTTTGGGTCCTCCCTCGTACTTTCTTTTTAAATGGATGTAACATAACTAATTTTGTTTTAAGCTCTAAGGGAGCACATTTTCTCTTAAAGGAGTGGATAAATGCACTCCTCATTAACTTGATTTCAGACTAGCAACATGAATAAAGTTAAGTGCCTCTACCTGAAATGTGGAGAATTCACTAAGCTAAATAAAATGTGTGAGGGCCACATAGCACAGCAGCAGTAGAAACATTAATGCATGGTGTGCCTCTCTGAGAGCAGATGCCATCTTTCATTGACTTCAACTGAAAAATAAGGAAATGGATCATTTGAGTAACTTCACAAAATGGAGATGCTCTTTTTCATTTTGAAAAATAAAGTGTTAGCCTAGTAAGGGTCTTGGCCATGGTTCTTTGTAAGAATTAGACTTCAATAAGAATTAGATTTATAAAAAATAAGAAGATATATTTGTTTCTTATTTTTATTTTTTAAATATTTTATTTATTTTATTTTAGACAGAGGGGAAGGGAGGGAGAAAGACAGAGAGAGAAACATCAATGTGTGCTTGCTCCTTGCATGCCCCCTACTGGGGACCTGGCCCACAACCCAGGCATGTGGCCTGACTGGGAAATGAACCTGTGACCTTTGGTTTGCAGGCAGGTGCTCAATCCACTGAGCTACACCAGCCAGGGTGGCATATTTGTTTTTTAAAAAAGTTTAAGTGCTAATAATTTTCCTCAATTCTCATGCTCAAGTTTTGACTAGATTCAGTTCTGAGTACCATGCAAAATATTGGAATTTTAGCAAATATAGTAGCATGTTAACAGGAATTCTTCACTTTTTATTTGGTTGATCTGCCTTTCTTAAATACAACTTGGGTAAAAAATATATTTTTGCTCCTGGGACACCAATACAGTATAACGATTATTAAAAATTAAAATTGCTACTGTGTAAAAAAATGTGACTGCCATCCCTACCTTCGTTAATATGTCTTCATTGTATTCCCTTTGAGTCTGCAGCACAATTTATCTTAGGGAAGTACTTATGATGGCGATACATTGTAAATCCGAATATGCTTTTTTTCTCAGATGAAGATAGTTATCTTGTATATTTTCCTTTTTAGTTGAAAGGCTTATCTCACATTAATTATGTAATACAAGTCAAGATTAGCCCATTGGAGGTGCAAACTCTAATGCTAAATAAACTAGGATATAGTGAAACTGTTAGGATTAAATATACATGAGATCAAATAAAGTAGATACTTCAGCTTTTATGCAATAGTAATAAGAATGTTGCATTATATTTTTAGGTATGTTTATTTCCTATTAATAAGTAGAAACAAAAATGAATTTGCCAGACATTTCCAGAAATATTACTGAATAGGAGAACATTCTAAAATAGGCATTTATTCTAAGCTTGATTAACTACTGTAAAAATTTAATTTTGTTTTAAGGCGTATAGAGAATTACCTCAGTCATGGTACACTGTTTTAAATGTACTGGCACATCTACTTTTTCAACAAGAACTACACTATCAGAATCATATTTGTCTGCGGGAATATTGTAACACCTTGTGAGACTTGAATTATGAGCACCTATTATTTTAATTTACATCCAATTAATTCTGTTTGTGTCCTAATTTTAACTAAAACTCTTCAATTTATCAATGTTCTGAAGCTTGTATCTTTAATAAATTAAATGTATCCATTGCCTTAAAAGGTGTATTCAAGCAGCATAAAATAAGAACCATATTATAAAAATTAATTGACTTACACATTTTGATAACTTAACCTTCTTTTAATTGCCTAGCTAAGTGTTCCCCCTTTATAGTATGGAAGCAAGTCATCTGACCACTGTTAAAGTCAATGAATTTGAAATATAATGTGTGACACAGGAGTGAAAAATATAACCTGTTACTCAAAGCCCCAAGGTAAGGAAAATGTGGGAGAGAAAAGGAGAAGCATTGCAGGTCAAATCAAAAGCAGAGAAACAAAGCGTAACAAATGTTGTGAGAAGAGTATTAGGTGCAAAGAAACTGGGCCCAGATAATAATTGCTCTATATCCATTTCAAGGATGTGAAGTGAATGGTCTCTTCATGACAGAAAGAAGTACCAAGTAACAGCAAAAGGCACATTAGCCACATGCTGATGGCTAGTGGTTTCATTGTTTTCAATTTAGAATGCTCAAGTTTCATTTCACGTATGAGTATAACTCAAGAATGTATCTTTGGCAAGCAAAGTCTAATCAGTCTAAATTAAAGGAAAGTAACCTGCTCCTGAACAATTTGGCAACAAAACTTTTAAAAACTGGTTTATTCAGTGTTCTCTTTCACTTAAAAAAATAATTAGCTAGGAAACAACTTTAATGAGACAAAATTGCTCATCTAACATTTCTTGCTTGCATGGAAAAAATAAGTTTAGAACTGAAGTTTTTATACAAGAACTTATGTCATTATTTATGACCCATGTGACACATATATCCATATACTTAAGTAGTATATGTTTAAGGAATGTGTATAATTATCTGACATGTCCTGTTGTACAGCTTAATACATATTATATTCATATTTTTAAAAAGCCATCTAATCATAATGATATACCATGTTTAATGAGATCACTGATGTTTCCAATTTTACTACTGAATTCTTGACTTTTGCATTTGAAAATAAATCATAAAATCATTGCTCCCAATTTTGAGATTTTGTAACAAGACTCATAAATAATACTGAAAATTTTCATCTGAACTATAAAAACCTAAGAGAACGTTTTGTTGGCACAAAGCTTAGTAAAGACAATGTATTTGGAATAATGTACATAAACAACACACACTTACCAATTCTCTTGGGCCATAGGGCTCGCAGAAGGTGACAGCATTGCCATGCATGATTGCGCCACACTGTTCTCCAGTCTCACAGTTGCTGCATTCAACCCTGTGGGAACAAGAATGCACCCCAGTCTGAGAACTAAGTAGTATACAGTGGTTTACTGCTCAGAGAAGGAGAGATGTAATAGTTATGGTTGTTCAGTTCAAATCAACTTTTTAAGGAAAATAATGGTATTTTTGTATTGTGACATGTTCTTTAACATGTCACCAGAAAGACAAACTTAAATCCCAGTTCTTTCAGTTACTTGCAGTGGTTGGTAAGTTACTTAACCTCCCAAAGTTTCGGTTTTCTCACCTGTAGAATAAGGATGTAACATGGACCTAAACTCACACAGTTATTGTGCAGATTAAATGAGAGAGTGCATGTAAAACCAGGAAAACAGAAGCAACCTCATAGTTGGCAGATAGAATTATTATCAACGAATATATATAATGTGTACATCCAATACAAGGATGTTAGCAAACATTAAAAATAAGCAAAGTAATATACTTATATAGTGAACTAAAAACCCATATCTCACCCTGGCTGGTGTAGCTCAGTGGATTGAGCTCGGGCTGCGAACCAGGCATCGCAGGTTCGATTCCCAGTTAGGGCACATGCCTAGGTTGCAGGCCATGTCTCCCAACAACCGCATATTGATGTTTCTCTCTCTCTCTTTCTCCCTCCCTTCCCTCTCTAAAAATAAATAAATAAAATCTTTAAAAAAAACAAACAAAAACAAAAAAAACCCTGTATCTCTGAAATAAAAAGTTTTATAAATTTTAAATCTCTTTTGAGACATAATTAGTATAAATGTTTTAAATACTTCTCAAATAAATTTTGCATATCTACAAAATATACCATGCATTATACATATACCTTATACCAAAATGTAATCTGATTCCATTACCATATTCCAAGTAATGGAATCAGATTATATTTAACCCACATATTAATATAAGATATACACAGATTCTAATTCAAGCAAAGTTTGGATACTGAGTTAATATATTAACTTTGCAAATAATTTAATTAGCTGCTTTCTTTATTATTGTAAAATGAAGTGGTTAATAAATCATTAGGACAGGATTTCAAAAATAAGATTATCCATGTTTTTGGTAGAAAATGAATTTATATATATTCTGGATTTGACTTTGCATATTTATAGCAACAGTTACGATGCTCTGCAACATGACACTTCAACATACATCCATTACATACCTACATGCAGAAAGATAGATCTGCTTCCTCTGTCTGAACCTCAAACAACATGAGAGCTGTATTTCATGCAGAAAAAATGTTTTCAGACTTTCACATTCCAGGTGCCAAACACTGTGGAAGGAGTACAGTGCCCATTGTTTTGGAGATCACTGCATTGTGCCCTTTCAGCAGTTTGCTAATTTTAGAGAAAGAAGAAGTAGGAACACCCATTCAAATAGGAAGACTAAAGTGTGAAAAGATGTCAGGTAGCCCATAAAGCCTAGAGGCGGAAGCACAATATGTAAGAACTGACAAATAATTGCATTTCCTGCATATGTATTACATGGAATGAATGACTGTTATCATTCCAGTCTTTTGAGTTGTGTTCCTACACCTGGAGATAACAATGGTCAAGAACCTTTGATTTTTTGTAGAATAAACAGGGAACAATTTGTGATGCTACCATTGCTAATATCAGCAGGAGATTTAAATCTTTTCTTGATTGCTGTGAAGCAACATTTTTAACATTAGAAGAGATGGAGAAGTAGCTTCATAAGGGCAACAAACATGTGTCTTGTTCACCATTGTATGCCTTGCATATTGTATTCTGTAAAAATTGGTTGAATGAAGGAATGAATATAAGACAGTTTCATAAATATAACTATTATTAAGGCCTGAGTTTAGAAGCACTTAGAATAGTGCCTGGCACATGGCAAGAACAATGTGTTAGTGTGTGAGTTGTTGTTGTTGTTATTATTATTATTGATTTCAACTATTTTCATCCAGAGCTTGTATATGTTCTTCCCCCCACAAAGAATCTATTACATGAACTTTTTATTACTGTTTTTCTATTCTTTAAACTACACATTATTTTTTTTCAAGGATTTGTGATTGTAATAAAAGTATAGAGAAGGAGCACAAAAATTATAGTGGTATTCTCACTTAGTGATTGATGAGAATTATTTGGCTTCTAAGTCATCATAAAATGGCTTGAAAAAAAATCAACTTTGACAAAAAATATTAAAAGAATTTTTAAACCTCACAATGCCATTTCCCTCCAATAACTCTAAATTAAAAGCATCATTGTTGATGTGTAGTCTAAGGCCTGATGTTTAAATTCCCATAGTAATAATTATATCTATAAATATTGATTAGCAGTCCCCAAATCAACTATATATTAGAAAAATAGTATCTGTATAAAATATATGAATTACAGTCCTCCGTCTCCCATTGTTTTGATTAAATAGGATTCAGGTGAATCCTAGATACCTGTATATTGTTTAAAGGTGACTCTAACATAGGAGGCCTATAACCTGGCATTAGGGAACCAGGGAATAGATATCAGATGTTTGGAGAACCACTTCTAATTTGTGGAATAACTGGAGTTAAAACACTAGTAAAAAAAAAAACAGATACAGTCTTGCTCCCCATTTGGCTCAACAACACCTCTAGACCTTTCTCTTCTTCGTTGTGTTTTATAGCTCTAGAAACTTAACATAAAATTTCTAAAGGCATTAGTACCCTCTTGAAACTTATAGATTTAGAATTATCAGTATTTAGAGTTACTCACTGGGTTGTTGTTACTTGGAGGTACAATGGCTTCACCAAGGATTGATAGAACAAATCTATCAGCTTCCTGCCAAGGTCTTTTTTGTTCTTTACTTGAATTTCTCACAGTCTGACTGGGTTTGTCAACATATTTTATTATAATTTCAATCTGAACACTCATCCCTCTGGGTGGTCAAATAAACCCACTCTTAGCTGCCAATGCTGTTTATTCATTCATCATTCATTAATTTGTTTTTGAAATTAACAAACTTGTGTTGAGAACCCATAAGCACTGTGGTGAGCTTTAGTGGTACAAAGATGAATAAAGCAGCATCATTTTCTTCCAGAAATTTATACTCCAGAAGGAAAGGCAAAGAAACAAGCACACAATTGCAATATAGGGTGCCAGAGCAATGATAGCTATTTGTTGTATTCAGTTATACACCAGACACTCCAAAGTCCATTAAAATATCTCCACCACTCTGTAAGATCATTATCAGCATCCTCATTTTACTAATAAGAAAATGAGCTTCAGAGAAATTAAGCATTTACTCAAGTCAGACAGCTGTGAAATTAACAGTTGCAATTTGGACCCAGGGTTTACTAATTCCAACAACTATCACATTTTCTGTAGATCCCCATCCCTTATAGTAGGAGTACTCTAGTTTTGAGGGTTCCTAAGTCAGACTGAGGAAGAGAAAATACCTAAAGAAGGAGGTCCCAGACTGGTCCTGAATGAGAAATAGGAGTTATTCAAGCAAGGAAGAAAGGTGTGGTTGTGATAGGGCACAAAAGATGCTGAGATTACAATACAAGTAGAAATGCTAATTCAGTGGCTTAGTATGGTTGGAACCATACTGGTGGTACATGGAAGAAGGGTGGCAAAGGATGGGCCTGGAAAGTGTGAATCAGTACATTAAAGGTTTAAAGGTTTCATGTATCACTTACCATGTAATATGTACTGTGCTAGAAACTCTGCAACTAATGCCTCAATTAATTTATGTAAAACTCCTCCCTCTATTTTTATCCCCATTTAGAGGGCATTAAAACTGAGATTTAGAGATATTAAATGATTTTCCAAGGTTACACAGCTTGAAGTAACAGAACTGGGATTCAAACTCCCATTATCAGTCACAATACAAACCCAAATTTTAGGAAAATTACTTTAGCAAATGATGGATTGGAAGTAGAAAAGACAGGACTATTGATGGAACCCAAGTAAGATATGATAGTGCCTGAAATAAGGTGGAGGCGGAGAAAATTTGGCATATTCTAGATTATTGCTATTCAATAGAAATGTACTATGAGCCATGTAGTTTTCATGGTTACATTAGCAATTGTAAAGGAACAGGTGAAATTAATGTTAATAATATTTTATTTAATGCATTAAAATTATATTTTAACATTTAACTACATAGTTTATATTCTCTGTTCAAAATAAGTCTTTTCAAATTGTGGGGTGTATTTTACCCAAAAAGCACATCTCAATTCTGACTAGCCACATTTCAAGTGCTCAACAGCCATGTGACTAGTGGCTACCATATTGGACAGCATGACTCTGTGGAATTACATGGCTTGGAAACTGACTGCTCTCTGGTTATGTTGACAATTGGTGATGACATGCTGACAACTAGAGATGACTAGCTGACAATGATTATATGTATCTGAACTTCAGAGAAAGGAGAACAGAACTGACTTGACAGTTTAGGATAGGGTTTAAATCACAGTAGTGCATATTATTGGGACTCAGGGAGAAGGGAAGATATACAAAGTGAGAAAGAAGCAGTTAAAAAATGGATTTCTGGGAAAAAATCATATCATCAATAGTCTGGTTTCTGGAAAGCTTTAACCATCATCATGAGCCTTCACTGCACATCAATCTAAGCCTATTTCCACTTACTTTCTCATGATTGGTGGTAGTAGATTAATTTTTATTCACATTCCTCACAATCTGTGCTTCCCATCAAGGTGACTTTCCTAATAGTGACTCTACGTGACCTTCCTAATATTTTTTTCTATCATTAAATTTAACTATTGTACAACTATACACACAAATACCATTATCATAATGGAAAAGACAAATCATAATATCATGATGAACACAATTATCTTCATGAAGACCAGATCATGAAATGGGCAACTAGTGGCCATGACTTTACAGAATAAAATGGTGATCCATGTCAGCAAGATAAGGTGAGTTTTTAAAACGTACAAATGTAAATAAACATCCATATTCCTAAAATAGTAATTCCCCAGAATTTAAAACAATACCTAAGTGCTAGTAAAGTCTTATGCTTCTCTCTTCCTCAGATTGCCTCTGGGTCTAACAATTTAATTTGGTTGAGTAGACTTAGGTACTTAACGCCAATGAGTGCTCTCTGTGAATAGCCTTATTATGAATCCCACTCTTTCCTTACGGAAAAGTTCTATGAATTCCTAAGAACTGAGGTAATTTGCTGTATGATGAGAAGTCCAATATTTTCAGGCTCAGAGAAAGAAAATGCTGATTTTTCCCTAATATTTAAACTGTGGCCTCACAATAGAATTTTTCTCAGGAAAATGATGAGCTTTGTAAAGTTAGATAACATATTCTTCAGAGATTGTTGGAAAGAAGGAAGTTTTAAGTATTCCCAGTTGTACAAACTAATTTTTCAATTTAAAAAGGAATAAGACTCCCCAGGTTAAGGTCTGCTTCATAGAAAAAGTAATACTGAATATTACTTTAATCTAAATAAATATATGCCTTCCCCTTCTTTTTCTTTTTACTGATAGAAAAAAAAACAGAACATAAGAATCTGATAAATACTATGGCTCATCATACAAATCACCCACCTCAAAATATATTCTGCCATGAGCAGTATGATTAAAAGACATTTTAGGTGAAATGCTTGCTGTCCCCAAAGACCATGCAAAGCCTGAATTTATTAAACTCTTGCTGAACCTATTTATCATACACTTAGGTTCCACATGAAGCTTATCTATTACTAGAGTTCACAGATCGTTGCACGTTTGAGTTAGAGGGCACCTAAAATATTACCGAGTCTTATCACCCCCTCATTTTACAAATGAGAGAACAAGACTAAAAGTCAAGTTCATTGGCTCCTTGTACAATATTCTTTCCAGTCCACTGTAAAGCAGCCTGTAAGAGAAAGAAACTCTGATTCTATGAAAACAAAGTGCATTTCAGAGAGTGTTTGTCATCATTTGTACTGACAGAGTTTATTTTGAAAAGCTAAAATGACTTTTCTTAAAGTATTTTTCTTTTATAAAAGGATCTTGTTTTGCTAGTAAAAATGTACAAAAAAAAGAAAAATGTTATGGACTTTACAGAAAATGTTAAGAATGAATTCGCTGAACTGTAGGATATAACCAAATTCAATATTCCTTTGCTTATGTACCACCTTAGACAATTCATTACTATTTTATACAGATACTATAACATTATCATTTTTTCATTAGCAAAAACATAAAAGAATCAGTATATATAAAGGCAGGTACTTGTTGACCAAGAGAACTAGGATCAAACCTTAAACATAAAAGGAAAAGAAATGCTTTCAACCAAAGTTTTGTTTTTCATTATTACAAGCTCCTTGGCAGTTTGAAAATTGTTATTTTGGGGTCAATTTTCTATCTTTGTTTTTATTTTTTAGGTGGCTTTTTTTTTTGACATGGGATAAAGAATTATATGTGATGTACATGTTTGCTGTAGAGATTACACTTCTGAAGGTATAATTATATTTTTAATCCAAATTTTTAAATTATTAAGCTGAAAAACATGCCAAAGCACCAGCTCAGAATGCACAGAGGAAGATAAAGTGAAATGTTGCTAGAGTCCAGGGGCCCCACATATTACAGTGACTAATGTAGGACTTTCAGGATGCAGGAAAGAGGAGGAGGATTAGTAAGAAAATTGGGCACCTTCTCACAACTGGAGATTTATGAATGGTTGGTGGTGACATCATTCTGATAACAATAAATAAATAACAAATATTAGTTTCTCAAGAGCAGTCTAATTATATAGCTCATTCTTATTAGATCACTGGGAAATCAATCAGCCTTTAGTCAGGCACTCTGCCGAAACAAGTTAATCACCTGGAAACTCACTGACAATCACTTACCATCAAATTCTCATTTGAGATGCATGCCATTTGTCCCCAAGACTGAGGACATTGCATTATCTGTTCATAATTTATTGCCTCTGAAGGAATCAGTGTCTGGGACTTAGCCTCAGAAGAAGCAATCCAGCATTCTATGAGCCAGAATTGTCTATTCACCAGCATTTCTGACTGATATTGAAATAACTTCAATAGTTTTTCTGATTATAAAATGTACTTTAAAATGAAAAAGAAAAGAAAAGAAAAATATCTTGTAATTTCCTGACCCAAGGAAAACACATTTCTTCCCACACATGCTGACACTGCATATGCTGACAAAATCTGATATGTGAGCTTGTGAGGCCAGGATAGACCAGGGACAGTGAAACCCCAAAGGAAATGGGATCCTGCCAGCCATTTGGTAGTAGGGCATTCAGCTGACTTCTGGAGATACCTGAGCTCCTTGTACTTTCCATTCAAACCTCAGTGACCAGAACACTCAACTTTTTCCCATAAAGAGATAGTTTTATGATAAAGAGGCATGACTATTTACTTATAAAAGATCAAATTTTTAGAAAAAATCTCAAAAAAATCCTATTCTTTTTGTAAATGTGGAATATTTTTTATTTTTATTTTAAGTATATTTTATTGATTATGCTATTACAGTTGCCCTATTTTTTCTCCCCTTTCCCCCCTCCATCCTGCACCTCCCTCCCTCCAGCATCTGCCCTACCCACCCCCTTAGTTCATGTCCATGGATTGTACATATAAGTTCTTTGGCTTCTCCATTTCCTATACTACTCTTAACCTCTCCCTGCCTATTTTGTGCCTACCAATTATGCTTCTTATTCCCTATAACTTTTCCCCCCATTCTTGCCATCCCTCTTGCCTCTGATAATCCTCCATGTGATCTTCATTTCTGTGATTCTGTTCCTGTTCTAGTTGTTTGCTTAGTTTTGTTTTTCTTTTTTTTTAGGTTCAGTTGTTCATAGTTGTGAATTTGTTGTCATTTTACTGTTTATAGTGTTTTTTATTATTGTTCAAGTACAGTTGTCTACATTTCCCCCCACAATGCCCCCCATCACACCCATCCCCATGTTCATAGTTTTTTTATTCTTCTTTTTATTATATACGTACTTTAACATTTCATATAATAAGGGCTTGATGAAGATTAACTCCTTTAAGTAGACCTTATCTGGGAAGCACTTTAGCTGCCCTTGCATTCTAAATTATAGCTTTACTGGATAGAGTAATCTTGGTTGTATGTCCTTGCCTTTCATGACTTTGAATATTTTTTCCACCCCCTTCTTGCCTGCAAGATTTTGTTTGAGAAATCAGCTGATAGTCTTATGGGAACTCATTTGTAGGTAACTGCCTTTTCTTGCTGCTTTTAAGATTCTCTCCTTATCTTTAATCTTAGATAACTTAATTATGATGTGTCTTGGTGTGTTTCTTCTTAGATTCAACTTCTTTGGGAATCTCTGAGCATCCTGGACTTGCATGTCTAGTTCCTTCACCAGACTGGGGAAGTTTTCCTTTACTATTTTTTCAAATAAGTTTTCAATTTCTTGTTCTCCCTCTTCTTCTTTTGGAATGTTTAATGAGGAGAGGCTGAGGAACCACTGGGACAACTTTAAATGTTCCAACATCTGAGTCATAAGGGTAAATGTGGAATATTTTTGTAAAAAAACAGCAAGAAAAGTTCCCTCTATGAGACTGAGAAAAATATCACCTTCAATAATGCCATTACTTATTTCTCTGGAGTTAAAACATGTTCTAAACTTGAAAATGACAAACTCCATTTATAGCTCATTTTATCTTATTACTTCTCACTGAGGAAGGTAAGAAAAATCTTCTTATTTCACTAGGGAGTTTTAAAATTTGATCTCTCCTTTGTTAACAGGCACAATGACAAATATTGTTTGGATTAAAATAAATCTTCTGATGTGCTGCTACTGCACACAATATTCTGACCTACTACTATGGTGAATTCTACTACATGCTGCTTGAAGAAATATTTTCTCACTTGTTTCAAATGTGTTTGACATTTAATTCCACCGAGTGAGTTCTTGTTTCTCTCATCTAAAACAGAGATTAAAGAAGAAAATAATATGCCTCCATATTCACACCTTATTTTATTAGTGGGCCACATCCTGGATAACTTTTCTATTGTAAATAAAACTTTACCCCAGAGCAATTACATCATGGTAAGAAAAGCAAGAAAAGGAAGCGAAGAAGGAAGGTTAGAGGGGAGTTTTGTAATAAGAGAATACAATTATTAACAAAAGAGCAGAAAAGATGAGATATGGTGGAACTAAAGCGAGGAAGTGAGAGATGTACAGAAAGATGCAAATACAATCAGAATGTTGGACCATCAAACCCAATACATCAAATTATAATTCCACAACCTCAAAATGTGCAGATATATTGTAGGTCCTCAAAAAGATATGTCACCAGAGAAAATATTTTAGCTTTCCTGATTTTCCTCATTATTCACAGTCTCCCTTGGTTACCTGCTCTTGAAAAAAAATGTAAGGTTTATGCTCCATGTTCTATCTGGAAAGCTTATTGTCATATGTCTTCTAAGTGATCATCAGTATAAAAAAAATCCCTTGGAGACCCCTCAGCAGTGGCATGGAGACTATGCTGTCCATGACCAGTGCTTCCCTTCACCCAGCACTGTCTTTCAGGCTTGCTTGCCTATGTGCCTGCTGGATACTGAGCAAAGTTCATGCACTTTTATCCAGTTTCCTTCTCAGGGTTGTTATCCATCACTCTTACTTTCTCTGATTACTTGAAAACTGCACTTAATTGTGATTCTCATATATGGCTAGTAAATTGAGCCCCCTCTGTTTTTGTTATTTATGGGTGCTCCAAGGCACTAAAGAACTATGAAGTAGCTTACTGCTTGCTTGTCTTCTTTTCTTCTTTTCTCTTATGGGCTGTGCTATCAGTCACTGAATAAAACTTCAGCTAGAATAACTCAACCTTCATCCTAAAATCTCAGTCTTTTCATATCCTTTGTTGAGACAATTACATTTTGTCAAAGAAAATGAACTTTAATAAGCCAAATCATCAATCTTTTTGCTCCATTTCAGAATTGCTCCAATAAATTTTGTATTTTCAAGAAAATACAAAATGCAGCAGTCTGTGATCTCTATTTCCCTGATCCTGTAGTTTTATCTTTTACATGCAGAAATAGAAATGGTTCAGACTTTTCTTTTTTCCCCCCCAAGTCTTTTCTCGATTCAAGCAATCCTATGCAATTCCAGCCATGGCTTTAGCTTCCTTAGCTGTAAATTACGGGCTTTCTGAATGATAAGCTGACTGACAATTCACAGTGGTCTTCACATCCCCTAGGATCTGAAACAACTTCACTTGTGTCCTTCTTCTTGATGTCTCATATCCCTGTTGGCATCACAACTTACTTATCTAAGATGCTTCATCTGAGGAGTGATTCCTGTTCTTCCCTGATCTCTGCTGAATAGGACATCTCTGCTATTATTATTGTGCTAGAGGGGAAACATCTGTTGTCATCTAGTTGCCATTTATCATCATGTTTTCTAATAGTCCCAAGTTTCCCACTAGAACATCAGAGTCTAGTGATGTTATAACTCTGGATACCTTCTGTGATCTTCAGAAAACAAGCATTAAAGGGCTAATCTTCTTGATTTCATAATTGCTTGGAAAATAAAGGCACTTTTTAAGAAAACAAATTGTTTTTTAAGAATTTGTTAATTTTTTAGTTCCTTTAACTCTCTCTCAACTTCAAGTTATGAATCAGATATGTCTCCTATTTCATATTTTTTTGTTATTGTCAAACTTTTAATGTATTGATTTTAGAGAGAGAGAGGAAGGAAAAGCAAGAGAGGGAAAAAGAGAGAGGGGGGAAGGAGACAGAGAACAGTAATTTTTTGTTCCAATTATTTATGCACTCATTGGTTGATTCCTGTATAAGCCCTAACTGAGGGCTGAACTTGCAACCTTGGTGTATTGGGACAATACTCTAACCAACTGAACTATCCAGCCAGGGCTTATTGCTGAAAAATTCTATGTAGTAAATTTGCACACAGTGAAATACACAGATCTTAACTTTTGACAAATGCATACATCTATGTAACCTATACCTTCTGAAGAGATATAATATGTTCATTACCCCAAAAAGTTCCTCATACTACTTTCCAGTCAATCCCCCATCCCTGAAATAACCACTGATCTAATTTCTATCACCTTAGGTAAATTTGCCTAATCTAGATTTTCAAATCAATGAAACCACACAGTAAAAACTACTTTGGGCTTCACTTCTTTTATTTCACACAATAATTTTGAGATTCAGCCATGTTGTTTCAATTATCAATAATTCATTCCTCTTTATTGCTGAGTAGAATTCCTTTGTATGGGTGTATCACTGTTTACCCATTCTCTTGTTGATGGATACCTGAGATATTGCCAGTTTGGGGCTACTAGTATATTTATTTTTAATAAAAATTATTTATGTCCATTCATATGAAATACTGGCAGTGTTTATATCACACTAAAATAGTTTAATTTATAAAAAGAAACTATAAAAGTATGGCTAGTGTACAAGTAGTAGATGCTTAAGTGAAATGTTAATGAGATAAAGCATACCTGTAAATTCTTATATTCCATCTAACTTTAATTTTACATGGGGTTTTTCTTCCCACTTTTTTTTGTTAGAGTGTTGCCTACATATGAATAAGACTCCACTGATTCTCTACATCATCAGTAGTACAATCACACTGAACACACTTGATAGTGGGGATTTGTCAGCAGTACTGATAAACTGGTGTTGTTCCATCCATATTCTCTCTACCCTCTTGTATTCAATGGTACATCTGAAATGATGAAGTTACTCTTGTGGTCCACAGGTATAACTGTGTGTAGTTCAGCATCAGGGCACAGTTAGAGTGAAGAAGCCTCACTCTCACCAGGCCTGAGCCACCACTGTATTTTCCTGAAGGGTTTTTGTTGTTCTTTTTGCTTGTAACTTCTCATCTCTCATTCAAACATAGAATCAGAACCCCTTGGGAGAGTAGGAAGATAAAGGGCCACTTCCTTAGCAGCAACCAGAGAAAACTGGAGGGGGGAGGGGGGCAAAGAGCAGAAGAACTCTATGCTGTACATTTCAGGAGGCAGAAGGACCCCAGCTCCATGATAGCACACCGGAGCACAGCATCACACAGATGCCCAAGACCCAGGTCCAGGAGCAGCAGAACAGCTTCTATGCCCTTAAACAGGGCCCAAAACAGAGCTACTGCCTGAAGGAGTGGTTATCAGAGGGATGAAGACTATATGTGTGTAACAGTCACCAAAGACTAGATGACCTAGGGAGGACTCAGTGAGTACCTACAGGAACAGATGACAGCAGGACCAGAGGAACATCCTCCCCAGCCTCCTGCTTTTGCACTAAGTCATCTGAAACTTAAATACATAAAAGAAATTAGAGAGGGCAAGCCAAATTGACTGAAATTAAGTTTCTATCCCTCATAGAAAGAGGACAATAAAAAGAAATTAAGTTAGGTTATGAAAAAATAAAGAACATTTTATTTCTCTGATATCCAAGTTTGTGAAGAGAATTCATAACAGACTTGTGTAAGCATAAACAATTTTGGAAGGATTGGCAGAAATGGTTAACAGTGTTGCCTCTGGAGGAAGGGTATATAGGTCTAGTGTGGGAGTAAGGCTTACTTTTATTATTTTATTATTATCTTTGACTTTTCACTATGTACATTTACTAATTTTTGAATCAAATCTAATATTTAAACTAAGTAGATAGTACATTCAATACTGAGTTGATGTAAAAAAGTTTCTTGGTTCTATTACAATTGCTGTCACATACTTGGAATAGTAACTTGGCAGTTATGCTCATTCATAATAATAGTAACACCATTTTGTGTTCATTATTTTTTCTCATAGTCATTTGTACATGATATCAGAAACTTGGATATTAAGAATTACATGAAATGGAGTGAAAGTTGATTTCATTGCATAAAGTTAATGGAAGCAAATGTTGTAAGTGATTACCTTTTAAACTGATCTACCTCTCCATCATTGTATAGACATAACTTTAGTTTCTTAATTTCTCTTTTTGCTTGTCCTTAAAAATTAAAAATTAAATAAGGTATATGATGTTTTTTGAAGCCTATGGAAGAAACATGGTCATAAAAACAGCACATTTTTCTCTTGAGGAAAATTATTTGGTGATGCATTTTTTCATGGGAATTTGGCCAAAATCAGCACACCAAGGACTTTGTTTCTACCTGGTGTGTGGCAGCAGCACAGTTGTGGTGCTAGTAGCAAGGGTCCTTCTTCCATACAGCCACAAAGTCACCCAGTGGTTTCTAACTCAGTGGGAGTAAAGGGAATCGAAGTCAATATCATAAGGGATGAAATTCACATGCCAATATGTGTACCAAGAAAACAGATTTCAAAAAAGTGAAAATTGTCTATGAAGTTACAAAACATAGTTGGCTTTGTTACTTATTGGAAATACTTCATGAGATACCTGATTTTACTGGGTCCTGGTTTCTGACTTAAGGAAGTTTATGTATATTTTTCATGGGGTTTAAGGCATCCAATATCCTGTTTTCCCCCTTCTTTATGATTCTGCCATAGTATATTTTCATTATGTTCCAAATGTTATATAATACAGATATGTTTCATTTGATGTCTGTTTTTTTAACCAAATGCAATGATGGAACATTTGGAGACTCATTTAAATAAACTGGCTGAAGATTATTTTAATAATATTTTTTGTTCATATCTTGGCTTACAAGAGATAAGAAGACCAATGTGCAAATACACCAGAGGAGGAAGAAAGAAAAGAAGGGAAGGAAAGAGGAAGGTGAAAAATGAGGAAAGAGAAAGGGAGAGAAAAAATAAGAGAAAAGGGGGATAGGGAGGGAAAGAAAGAAATGTAGGAAAGGAGAGAGAGAGTGAGAGAATGAGGGAGGGAACTAATTTGTACTGAGAACCTATGGTGCCATATCTCTTCAGACTTACCAAACTTTAAACCCCTGCCACCTTCTGTTCAGCAAAGTCATCTCTCAGATGATGAGAGTTTCATGGCTTTTTAAAAAATATATTAAAGAGGCTGGATGAAAGAGCTGGTTGGCAATAGGGATAAAGTAAATTTACTCTGAAGCATATTTGATAGAAGACAGAAATACATGAGTTTTAAAGTTTTTTTTTTTTAAGCAGGAAAAACCATACCTTAAGTAAAAGAGACATAAAATCCATAACCTTGGTCAAGAAAGCATAGATCAGTCATGAAAATGGGTGAAGCAAAATCAATCACACTTTATTGATTTTAAAAACAACAAAATTTGAAGCACATAAAAGTCACATTTTGTATATGTCAAGAAAACTCACCAAAGAAAATGAATTAGCTTGACAGAAATGAACTTGCCTTGAAAGAAACAAATCATACAATACCATCTACATTAATGGAATATAAAAATGCCAAATGTCAGGAGTAGAGAATTTTTCCTGGATAAAAGCAATGCTTAGAAAGGTTTTTTTTTGCCTTTTTGTAATAAAGAGTTTCAATTTTTTAAGAAATTTATATTTATGTTCATAGGAAAGTGAAGTTTTGTTGATAAGTTATTTCTTTAAATGGCATATAAATTATGTGACTTCATGACTCTGTCTGGTCTGATTTTTTGTGTGTATTTACACATATAATATCTAGATCTACACTTCTTTCTAGAAAAGACATAAAAAGTTCCCATCTAGTATTTAAGCACCAATACCCTCTATATGACAAGGGCCATTTTTTCCAAGAAACTCCCACAAGGGTCATCTCTCCTTTTTTGGAACTACTGTATGCTTATATCTCTCTAATCCAGGATTTCTATCCTGGATTATAAGCTTTTAAAAAATGTTTTTAGTTTTCCTCTACTAAACTACAAACTACTCAAGAGAAGAAACCATATCTGCTTTGAATTTACTATATAAATAAAATAATTATTGTTTAATATTTGTTGAACAGTAAAAATAAACAAAAAACAGAAATGGATATCAAATGCTGACATTTGAGGATAAAGTGGTTATTCTTTTTTTTATTTTTAATCATTGTTCAAGAACAGTTTTCTCCCCTTTACTCCCAGTCCAGCGCCCCCACCCCTCCCTCCCAACTTCCCTCCCATTACCACCCTCCCCCTATTTTTTATCCATGTGTCTTTTAACTTTGTTCCTGTAAACCCTTCCCCTTTTCCCCTGAAACTCCATAAAGTGGTTGTTCTCTTTCTAGTCTCTACTATTGGGTGATTTTGGTTGCAACCTGAAAGTTTACATTAGAGGTTCTTCTATTTTATCTTGAACTCTCAGTTGTGTATAGAAAACCATTTAATATCACAGAAAATCCACATTCAGCTATTCTCTCAAACTGTGCAGACTGATTGTAGCTCTGGGTCAACAGGCCTATTTCTCCAAAGTCAGCAAAAATACAATTGCCAACAAATTCATGAACCCATTTATAAATTCAAGTTTTTAACAAATGAGTTTTGTTACATCATTTCTTTGCCCTCAAAAAATCTCATGAAATTGCACATAAATAATCTTTGAAGAAGTGATTGGAGTATAATAATGAGGTGACCTAATGACTCAGAAGTTATTTGGAAGTATGATTCAAATCATCTGTCATTTCAGATAAATCATTTCCATTTTTCACTTGGCACAAGTGCAATAATTAGACATATTAAAACTTAATGTTGTTTGGACGTTCACACATGAAAGGGATCAGCTACTAGTAAGCTTGTTTTTCTTTGTTTTTGTCTTTGCAATAATGCAGATATTCTCAGAGGACTTCAACCCTGTGTATGACTAACGAGGTATAAGATTCCATATAATTATTTAAGGTTTCTTTTTATCTCATTAAAAAAATTAATGTTTTCTGTGTAAAAATTTAAACAAATGGGGGAAAAAAGCCCCATCTAACCACACCCATGGATTTGAGGAGTACCTAGGTTTCAGTTCATGAAGTAGACAATACACAATCTACATTAAGCCCAGGTCCCTAGTTAAACAATTCTCACTCATACCTTAGTACTAAAGAAAAATTTAATTTTATATAACTGCTTCAAGTGAGCATAAACATCATTTCTTTTATGCATTAAAAAAACCTAAGTGGGACATATTCCTGTCACTTACCATATATTTGGATTCAATTCCAGTTGGTGGTAGGAATCAAAATCATCTCGTAGGATAATACTGTTGCTATGTATTTCAGCTAAAAGAAAAAAAGTATTTAGAAAAAATTATACTAAACAATAGATTTAGCTACAGAAAAGGGTCAGTGTGTACATTTATGTATTTAGTATTTTAAGTTAAATAATAGTATTTTAAGTTAAAACTGAATTTTAAATGAGCAGTTGATTATGTTTGTTTTGTCCCTAAACTACTAGGGGGAAAAAGTAAAGACTCTGCTCTTTAGATACATCTGGAAACCAGAGCCCCCAAAGGGAAACCAAAGTGTCACCAGACAGGAAAGGCAGGAAGGCCAAGGTTGGCACAAACCTATAGGGAGAGGTCATACAAGACTTGCCTTTCATAGCTCAACATGCCCAGGAGAGATTCAGTGTCTAGCCCACTTTAAAGTATAGACAAAACAGAACATTCTATTTGTTATCAGCTGACCTTGCTGGTATTTATTAACCCATTTTTCTCTTTCCTACACTATCCCTCTTGCCCCAGCTTTCTTTCTTTCATTCCCTATAGTCACTCATTTTTTATTTAATGTGTCTCAAATTAATGTCCCCCGCCCACTCAGAGCTGCATAGGAGAAATCATTGACATGAATAAGTAAAACTTCCAAATAAAGTCATGTTAGAAGTCAGAAGGAATACCAGGGAACCATCCATAGTTTTCACTGTATTATCACTGCACTTGAGATTAGCAAGCACACATTTTTTAAGCTTTAGAACTTTGGGCCTGCTAAGAGCAAACAATATTTTCATAGCTATATAGTATGTGATATCTCCACTGAATAGAGGGTGAGTCAGTACAAACAATTTCATGGCCAGGTAAAGTATAAGTGGACTGATTTTTAAGGTTGTGTGAGAAACAATAATTATTTCTACTCAAGGTATAAAAAGTGAATTTTGTGCTTATAAACTCACTCATATGCTTTCCATGATTTGCTTGGGAAGCTTGTCTCAGCTAAAATAAATTCTCGGGGCTTATACAATTTTGTCTGAACTAGTTTACATATGCTTTTGGAAAAGTTAAAATTATTTGATCTAATCAACAAAAAATAACCACCCTAGTTTTTTTCCAAAGATGATTATTTTACCTTTTTGGGTAGAGGGGGGTGCTCACTAAACTCATGGAGTAATTAAATTCCACTCCAAATATCAGAAAGCATACTTATAAATTCTCTTTGGTGGTATCACCACCTATAGCCATGCTCATCCTCTTTATATCAGGTATGTCATCAGGTAAGTAGATAACAAAGTCTGGGAAACCAGTGAATCAGCATGTATTGAGACGAATGGCTTTAGATTCAAAACCTTAGGATGATAACAGGGAGAATATGAATTTACACTAAAGAGAACACTGTGATGTATTCTGTGCATGGGAGTGATTTAATGATTCCTCTGAGCAATTAGACATACTGTCTGAAATGCCTACAGGGTACAGTTGTCTTAAATACCCAAGGTGGTTGAGACTCAAGACTTGGCTAGGGCTACTGTGAGTCACCAGCCTGCCTCTGCTGCCAGAAGGCACACTTCTAAGCGCTTATGTTTGTCTGCCAAAGAAGAGCAGCCCCAAACTGCAGCATTACATAAAAGTAGAGTTTCTCAAGGCAAATTTTCCAAAGAGAAAAATAAATTAATTGGGTTTATAGGTTGAAAGGAAAGCCCAAGAGACAAATCACTGACCCATCTGTAAGTCCTACAGTGAGAGGCATCTGAAAAGGCTAAAGCCAGCTAGAATGACTTCTTTTCATTCTTATTAAGTAGTGCAGGGTAAGAAATTGCTTTTAAAACAAGCTTTCACTGAAAAAGAATGAGAAATTTAACTCTTAAGGATCTTTTTTTTTCATATAGAATTTTTTACAACAGCATGAATAAGCTTCAATGGTTATGTGCTCATGTATCTATTCCAACAGTGTTATATCATTGACTATATACTGTGCAAATATGAATTCAATTCATCTTCTTAACAACCCTAGGAGGTAGGTACTATTATTACTTCCATTTTACAAATGTGGAAACTGAGGCACAGAGAGGTTAAATTGTTCAATGTCATATGGCTAGAAAGTGGTAAATGTAAGACTAGGCAGTTTGGCTCTGGAATCTGTACGCCTAACCACTACATAATTCTGCCTCAAGAACGGTGGCCTATGAAGTGCCTGGCACTATGGACAGATCATGAGAAAAATGAGTAGTGGTAACGTTACATGGTGACATTAAACAAAGCAGATAATTATTTAAACAGTCTTGTTCAAGTTTTTGAAGAAACAGTCTTTTTACAATGCAGTACTAATCTGAGCAGAAATCTTAAATCTGAAATGAGATAAATTTCTCCATATTCATAGCTCTTTAACCATTCTTTGTATATTCTGTTTACAAGGGGTAGGAGAACTAGGGGAAATCCAGCATAAGAATAGTCTGTCAAATGGCCACACACAATAGGATCCTAAGGATGAGTGTGCTAACAGGTTTGAAAACTCTTTCATTAGCCCTCAGCTGGGTAGCATGACCAGCTCCTCAGTGAGCTGCTATGTTCAAGAATAATTTGGACCTGACTCTAATTACAGTGAATTATCAGCAAATCAGAGAAGACAGAGTCTCCTCACTTCTGTATCATCTGCCCACATAGCCAGAGGAGTGAAACAAGTATTCAATAGATTGAGTACTAATGTTATCAGGGTCTTAAACACTTGACATCAGGGTCTTAAACACTTACCTAGATGTAGGTGCATAGTGGCCTCTGTGGGAGCTGAACCAAAGAGAAAAAGGGAAAGATGATTGATTAGCAACAAAAGCAAAATGTAGTAATAAATGATCACAAATGCAATTACAAAACTTAGGTCTAGGTCATATAAAAATAAAATGGTGAGAAGCTTTTTAAAGAAAAAGAAAATGCCAATAAACATTATAAAATTAGACATCTAATTCTCTAGCTATAATTAAAAGTAACACATTACTCTTAAACTAGAGAGTAGAACACAGGACACATTTATTATTCAAGTTTAGTCAGGTATCCCTTGAAAGACACAATATAAATGTGATATGATAGTAGTTCATGAATATGCCAAAAACCTTTCTGAGCACTTCTTACTTGCCAGGGGCTGTTTTGGGTGATAGGAAAATAAAAGAAAAAAGCGCCATCCTTGCCTTCAAACAGTTTCTCATCTGGTGGAGGCAACTACAATATACAGAGTAGTAGGTGCTATGGTAGAGTGTTCAGAGGATGCTAGGTTGAGATGTGGGGTAAGAAAGGAATACTAATTCCAGGCTGATCAGGAGAAGAGGGTGCCAGGGGATGCTTTCCAGAGAAGACGATTTCTGCACTGAGTTTGAAAGACTACTAGGACTAAAAGGGGTGTGGGGAAGGAGGGGAGAGATGCTCTTCTGGAGTAAAAGGAATGGCACAGAGAAGAGGAAATGTTTAATTGGGGAGAACTACAAGTTCGGCATGACTGGGTGAGTGTTTTAGAGGAGGACATAGGAAAGGAGAAGCTGAGAAGACTGAGAAGATCACGAAACTGAATTTGGACTTTACCATGAAAACTTAATGATCTGGACATTTATAAGCATTCAATACTTTGGTTATATTTTTTTCTCAAAAGACTTTCAAATTTATGAAAAAAATTTTCAATTCACTATCTAAAAATCAGACCTCATGGCATAATTTTAAAATCTTTTATATAAGTTAAAGAAGAATTTCAGTTAGATATGAAAACATTTGTTTCTATCACAATGGTCAGTGGTTCAGCTATGTTAGATGAAAAATCCAGAATTAACAGCATTTTAAGACTAGAAACTGATGTTTGTTGTGTTGCTTCATACCGACATATTACACACAGTGGAAATGCCTGCACTCAGTTATTTGAAGCAGACTATGAAAAGTGTCACGAACACAGTTTAGTATACATCTAGAATACATGTGCAAATGCTCTGAATCATCACCAGCTTACAGAAGTCTTCAAGAAAACGGAAGAAAAAATTAATAATCTTGTGCTTTGTGTCAATGCTTATTGGTCAAGCTGTGGAATCTTTTGTTTTACAAAGATTTATTGAATTTTCACCTCTAATTTAAGATTTTCTGGAAACAAAGAGAGTAACTGACAATTATCCAATAATCAATGACAAAAACATGGCACAATGGTGTAAAATATGTTCCCTCAATGTTACATTGAATATGAATGAGTTAAATTTGTAGTTTTGAAACTGATATGCTTTAGTATCAAGTGAAATCAGCTCTTCTAAAAAAAAGATGAGCAGATTTTGTTAAAGTTAATGTAGATATTAAAGGAAAATAAGTTTTTGATATTTGATTCAGTTATTGGGAGACCATTAAATAGGTATAGGACACTTGGATATGTAAATCTAGTTCTCAACTGTAAATTTTATGAAATCTTAAAACAGAATAAGTGCTCCAACCCTTAAGATGTGCTGTAAGTATAATATATACACCAAATTTCAGATACTTAGTACAAAATGTAAAGTATCTCAATAATTTTATGTTGACTATATTATATTGAAATGTTTGGCATTTTATATATTCTGTTAAGTAAAATATACTGTTAAATTAATCTATTTCTTTTTGCTTTTTAAATGTGGCTACTAGAATACTTAAAATTGTACCTGTGGCTCTCATTATACTTCTATTGACAGAGCTGAACAAGAGCTAGGAGGGAAATCTGTACTGGATATCAGTTAGGGAATTGTTATCGCACAGGAAGTGGTGGAGTCGTGGTGAAGACTGAGTCACTTAGAGAGAATGTAGGGTACAAAGGTTGCGAAATGAAGGTGTAAGCGTGCATTTAAGGGACTGACAGAAGAAGAGGAGCTATCAAAAGAGACTGAGAAAGAGTGTTTCACTATGGAAATAAGGAAAGGAGAGAGTTCTAAGAGAGGAGAAGGTTGAGGGAGAAATTAAAATAACCCTAATACAGCCGATATCTATTGAGAACATCTGTTACCAAGGCACTGCATTAAGCAGGGCCTGTAAATGAACCCAGGGAATTTGGCCTCATAGGCCACATTCGTAACTACTGTGCAGACTGCTCTTTCAGGAAAGTTCACTGCAAAGACAAGATATGAGATTTTGTAGCACCTAACAAAAAAAAAGTACCAAGGGGATTTTTTTTGTTTGTTTGCTTTGTTATTAAGCTATTATGATAGTTTACCATGTCCAATATTACTGCCTTACAAAAGTAGTTCTTTGTATTCATGACATAAATTTGTTAAGAGGCAGGAAAGTAACACTTAAATATATATGTGTGTGTGTATATATATATTTATATAATAAATAGAATAATTTAAAAAAACTGGGAAATGTTAGTTAAATTATATGTAAAATTTATGGCAAATATCAATTAGAAATATTTATTAGTCAATACAATGATTAGATAAGTATAACAAAATAACTGCAGAGACAGCAATTAAGTTACCTATTTTATTTATTTGTTTTTAAATTACAGTTTATACTCAATACTATTCTGTATTAGTTTCAGATGTATAGCAAAGTGGTTAGAAAATCATGTACTTTACAGAGTGGTTACCTATTTGATTTTAAATAACTCTGATTAGGGTCTGCACCCAATAAAGAGAATAAGTTATAAGATGTTTTACTCTACTTTATGGAGTCTATCCAAATTCATATCTACTTTTTCTAAATTATTTTGGTACATAACATCTTTCACTAAACCACCTACAACATAACCAGGGGAGGGCCATTGAAAAACAACCCATGGAATTGACATCTCTGGGAATGCAGGCTCAGAATCTGTATTTTTAAAAACCTCCCCAAGTAATTCTGATAGAAACCCAAATTTTAAAACTATTAGTTTCAATCATAGAATCCACCCCTTGCAGGGGTGTTCAAACTTTTGGTGTCTCTGCACCACACTGGAAGAAGAAGAGTTAGTTGTCTTGGGCTACCCATTAAATGCATTGTGACACATAATCACAAAAAAATCTCATAATGTTTTAAGTAAACTTATGATTTTGTGTTGGGCTGCATTCACAGCCATCCTCAGAGGCATGCAGCCCGTGGACCACAGGTCGGACACCCCTGTAGCATTCAGAACTGTTCTCTGTATTAAGTATATGTTTTTTCTCTGAAGAAAAAATAAGTTCGTCAAAGGAAGAAAGTATGCCCACACAAAACACCAACCCAAGCTAGTAATAGACTTTCAATAAATACTGAAGTGAATTGAAAGCTCATTCTTAGTGGTAATGCATTTTATGATATTTTGGAAAATAAATATTGAAGATCCAAAACCTTGAAAAATGCCAAAATATACTCACAGCTTTGTCAAAAAGTCCTTTAGAATAAGTAGTTTGGGTAGTTTAAACACCTAGTAAGTGTCTACCTGGATTTAACTTAACACATTTAAATCATATTTTAAATCACTAGTTAGGAAAACTCAATTCAATATTTTTAACAAAAATATCCACTGTCTGAGATAATTAAACATTATTTCCTCAAAAAAAGGAAATGCACTTTGTACACATTAAACTTGATAAAAGGAAAAGTGCAGATTTCCTTGAAAAATATTTATACATGTACAGTATAAAGATAGTAAAAAATCTAGTAAAGTACTGGCCCTGGGAAATTTATTTTATCATTTCTCACCAAGTGGCTACATCAATCTAGTTTTATGTAGTAAAACAAAATTTCCTAAGCTTATACAAAGTTCACCATCTTTTACACATTTATCAGGGTAAATATACCACAGAAAAATTAGAATAAATAGCCTGAAGAAGTATAATATAGTTCAACATCATTTATTACACTCCCACTTGGATAGTACCTGCTTTGCCTCATACTACTAACATGGATGAATTACTAAATTCCTGAAGTATGTAAATTTGGAAAAAAGTTCTTTTCCTTTATTAAATATAAAATGCATGCTTCAGAGAGGTCCTTATTTATCATGTAATACCTACTGGCATCCTCCAAGTATACATTTCCTGCTCCTTTGCCATTAAACTAGATGTGACTCACCTTTCTAAATTGGTTTAATGTTTTTATCTCAACTTTTTGTTGGTTTGTTGCTGATTTTCTGCCTCTTTACAGGACTTCTCCACCCCACCCCACCCACCTGGATCCAACTTCCTTTGAAGTTGATCCAGTTTCTTTGCATTTGAAATTGCATAAACCAACTCTAGCTACCCTATAAAACTGCTTAAATGGCTTATACAGGGAAGTTTTGGTTCTAAGAATGAGAAAACAAAAATGTTCCTAGGGAAGTAGGCTTTGGCTTTGAAGAAAACAGGATAGAACACATCTTTAACAGAAACATAAAGGACATCTCACTTTCTTCCAGGTGTCTCTTCATCATGACAAAAGACCAGGTCAGATGCTGACTATGGATATACACAGGGGGATGGATAAACTGTGGGTGGTGGCCCTGTTAGTTGTCAGTGCAGATTCAGTTGGAGACAGCTTGGAGTGGCCTCTCCAAGAGAAACCACTGTGGGAGAAGTTGCATAAAATGGTCTTTATTTAACTTCATTGATGAGATCCATGAGACTATACATAAAAGATGGACAGAACTTTATACTATGAGGCACTCACTTTGTATCCTAACATAGAAATGTTAACAAATTTGGATATTCCTGGACTTAAAAAATGGATAAATGTATATCCTATACTACGGAAATAATTAACTCTGAGAATACTAAGAGTTCACTTTGGTTTACAGAAAAGTATTCATTTGATTACTTATTAAATCATTTATTTTCCCTTAAATGTAGAGGCAATTAAGCTTAACATGAAGTTTCTGTCAACAAGTTGTAAACTCTTATAAACCATACAATGGTTAGAGGACAAACTTTCAGTGGTGTTTTTCGATTAAAATATAGTGATCATGATATACCATATCCTGCTGTTGGGTTTTATGGATCACTCCAAGGAGATCCATAAACACTGGCAATGCATAAATAACCCCAACTTAGAATTCTGAAGATCTATTAGTTTGTCATCAGTCCTAGGCAAGATTACGACACTGCTTTCAGGGTTAATAGAACACATGAAGGGTACATGAATTCACATTTCAATGAACTCTAGATTGTACCCAGAATAAGCACATATTTCTGTAATCTTCAATCACAAATGTAATGTCACTGAGATCCACAGAAACTATGTTCTTTGTAAGCTTGATCATGTTCAAGTAACTTGACTGAACTGGAAATTGAACTTCATTATATCCTGATAACTTAAGTAGTATGCTGAATATCATCAAAAGGAATCAACTTAGTCAAAACCACATATAAAATATGGAATGATAAACTGGCAAGTTAAAATAAAGATTCTACCTTAAAAAGGTAAAAGCAAGGTAACAGAAGGTAAAAATAATGATAGAGTCTCACTAAAGCTTCCATGTTTTTTAAAAACCCTGTTCCTGGCAAAGGATTGAGGATGAAAGCCTGGCATATTATGAAGTGTTTTTAGTTAAAAAAGCCAAAGACCTTTAAAATTTAAAAATTATCAGCAAAATTGGTAGCAACTGTACCAGAAAAGTATTAATAATTGAAGATCTAAGTAATTTTGTTAGTCAAATATCTCCTGAGAGTAGGTGACCAAGAAAAAAAATGGGAAACTTGATGGGAAGGGAACTGGGACTCAAAACAACAGAGTGGACTAGAAAGAAGAAAGAAACAACCAAACAGGAAAGAATGGAGAAATAAGAATTCAAAAAAATGAGGAGAAGCTTAGGAACCTCCAGGACATCTTTAAAAGTTCCAACATCCGAATTATAGGGGTACCAGAAGGGGAAGAGGAAGAGCAAGATATTGAAAACTTATTTGAAAACATAATGAAGGAGAACTTCCCCATTCTGGCAAAGGAAATAGACTTCCAGGAAGTCCAGGAAGCCCAGAGAGTCCCAAAGAAGTTGGACCCAAGGAGGAACACACCAAGGCAAATCGTAATTACATTAGCCAAGGTAAAAATGAAGGAGAGAATCCTAGAAGCAGCAAGAGATAAGGGGACAGTCACCTACAAAGGAGTTCCCATCAGACTGTCAGCTGATTTCTCCAATCAAACCTTGCAGGCAAGAAGGGGCTGGAAAGAAGTATTCCAAGTCCTGAAAGACAAGGACCTACATCCAAGATTGCTTTATCCAGCAAAGCTTTCATTTAGAATGGAAGGGCAGATAAAGTGCTTCTCAGATAAGGTCAAGTTGAAGGAGTTCATCATCACCAAGCCCTTATTTTATGAAATGTTAAAGGGACTTATCTAAGAAGATTAAAGAAAAACATGTATAGTAAAATGACAGCAAACTCACAATTATTAACAATCACACCTAAAACAAAACCAAAAGAAACTAAGCAAACAACTA